>BGNK01001751.1:1630-26016 GCA_003297005.1 Symbiodinium sp. clade A Y106 | reverse complement strand
TTTTTTTTTTTTTTTTAATGATACGGCGACCACCGAGATCTACACTCTTTCCCCACACGACGCTCTTCCGATCTCACCCACCCACACACACACACACACACACACACATTCAAATGCGCACGTACAATTATGTAGCATATACAGACACATCGATGCACGGTTAAAGCCGTCAGGACTCTCGGTTTGTTGTCCAGCATTTGTCCAGGGGGGAACAGGCAGCAAGGACACACTCATTGCGGATCGATCAGTAGCTAGCCACACATCTTTTAAGATGCTTATCCGGCTGGTGCAATGACAGCTGCGACATGTGAATCCTCATGCTTAGGGCTTGTACGGTTTAGGGTCTATGAACCTAAACCGAAAGCCCGTTTGAACCCATCGATGTTGTCCCCGGTGTGTACGAAAGGATTGAGAAGCCTTCCAGAGCCTTGATTGACCACCGTCGTCTAGATGCCAAACCCTACATGGGTAGTTGTCAAAATTATGGCTCCTTTTCGGGTACCTTAAATAGTAGGTGCCGCATTATATTAGGGACCCAAAATATAACCATAATTTTGACAACCACCCACATGGATATTCTGACCCGATGCCAAATCCACAAAGCCCACGACTCTAGAGCCTGAATCCGTAAACCCTGGCGCTAAGCACTACACCCTGAAAGCCCTAAACCTGTATAGAACCTTGTGGAGAACACCCCATACAAGTGTTGCCAAAGAGAAGCCTGATACAGCCTCTGTAGAACCCCTGTATCATATCTCCCAAGCCCCAAAACAGACAAAGAGCCCCGAAACTAAAGAACCCAAACACTCTATGTAAACACTAAAAACCCCTGAACCCTTAAACCCTACCTGCATCCCCAAACCCTACAAAATAGTAGGCTAAGACCCCTTAATTAGAGGGTAGAACCCTTAAAACGGTAGGTTTTTGGATCCACAGGTAAACCTAAGGCTTTGACCTCCCATACCCCCCGACTACCATCTATTGCACCCCAAATATCACAAGGGCTCTACTAAAGGGCACTTGGGTCTTGGCCAACTTTCAGACCTAAAAATCGAAGCCTCAGCCCTAAACCCTGAACCAAAATAAACTGCTCCAGGCGGCCCGTTTGGAGTCCGAACGGCGAGAGCAGGAGCAAGCGGAGCTCAACAAGCCGCCTCCGGCATGCTTTTGTGTTAGGTTTAGGGCTTAGGGTTTAGAGGGAGGAGGGTTTAGGGTAGAGGATTCGTCAGGGCTTGGTTGTGTTTGGGTAGTACGGGGTTGCGTGCGGTTGATATGGTATTACGAGTGTTATCTGCTTGTTCTGTGAGGGCTCCGCTCGCTTCCGCCCCAACATCCAAGTATAGAAGCCTGTATAATTTCCTTATTATGGATATAGTTATCCTTTGATATAACCCCCCCCCCAATTCCCCATCCTAATTAATTGCTAAGAAGTAAGACCCGCAAATTACTAAGACCCAACCTATCTACACCCTACTGCCTTGGCCCCAAACACGACGACCTCAGTTCCAACCCCAAACCAAAGACATCGCATTGGGACTGGGGGGTACAGTACACTAAATGGGTTTAGGGTGTTGGGTTGAGGGTTGAGGGTACTAAGGCTATAGGTTTTACTGAACATTATACGGACTACTGTTGCGAATTATTCCGCCCCGCTTGTATTGCCCTAAATCCTAGACTGCAGCTATTCATAGCGCCCGAAGCCAACAAAAGCAAGGGAACGACATGGGCGTTGCGGATTAAGTAAGGAACCCCAGCAACGATCCATGCCAGGCTGAAGCAAGCATACGAGAAGCTCTACCCGAAACTGGTCGAGAATGAGGTGCTTCACATCGGAGATTGGGCTTGCCTGAGGCGGTTTACATACATGAAGGCTTTCATAATCGGGGTTCTATAGGGGTTCCTGTGAGGGTCCCATGACGGGTTCATACCCGTCATAGACCCTAAAGGGGAGCCTTTCTGTAAGGATTCGTCATGTCAGAGCCTCGCGTCCTTGTGACACATGGCTCAAAGACCCTGACTAAGTAGCTCGTGGTGGCTCTTGCTGTGTCACCTCATTACCTTGTTGCAAGATCCAGCCTCAAAGCCCGAAACTCTAAACCATTCTACATCCGCAAGCCTTTGCGGACCCTCTAAATTTCATCTGCCTCGGAAGCCCTTATGACCCTAAGGGTCCATGTAACCAAAGGCTCTAAAGTACCTAAATAGGGACTACTTTAGAGACAAAGAAAAAACTAGTTGGGCACATGGACCCTTATACCGTAAACTCTTATAGAACCCTTAAAGCAACCCTTGACGGAATCCTTAAGGGATCCCTATTTGGGTGCCTGGACCCTTAAGGTGACCCATCGCTCCAAGCGCTTTCCCAGGAAATTCCTGGAGCCTTAAGCTCGAAACCTCTTTAAACCCTAAGAGGCTTTAGGGTTTAGGGGTTCAGGGTTTAGGGGTTTAGGGTTTGTAGGGGTTCAGGGTTTAGGGCCCTTAAGACCCACAGCCCGACTGCAGCCCTAAACCTAAACACCCAAACTCGACACCCCAAAGAACAGTGAAAGGTTTAGGGTTTAGGGTTTAGGGTTTTGGGGGGCCTCCATCCCTAAACCTTGAGACGCCTAAAACCCCGACACGACACACCTCCCAAACACTCAAAACCCCACACAACGCCCAAACGCCGCAAATCCCCAAACCCCTAATACCACAAATCCTAAAGCCCCTTAATTCCCAAATTTAAAACAAAAAAACACCAAACCCCTGAACCCCCAAATCCCTAAACCCTGAACCCCAAACCCCAGGCACCAAATGCGTAAACCCCTAAACCCTGAACCCTAAACCCTAAACACCAAACCCCTAAACCCCTAAACCCCTACCTGTATCCCCAAACCCTACAAAATAGTAGGCTAAGACCCCTTAATTAGAGGGTAGAACCCTTAAAACGGTAGGTTTTTGGATCCACAGGTAAACCCTGAAGCCCTTATCTTTGCGAGGCCTTGAAAGCCATTCTGGACGGCAAAGTCCTGTCCGGAACGTCTCCAGCCAGCCTTTTCCTGGGGGGCTTTAGGGTTTAGGGGTTTAGGGTCTAGGGTTTAGGGGTTTAGGGTTTAGGGGTTTAGGGTTTAGGGTTTAGGGTCTAGGGTTTAGGGTTTAGGGGTTTAGGGTTTAGGGTTTTTGGGGGCTTTAGGGTTTGGGGTCGTTAGGGTTCTATAAGATAGTGGCCTTAAGAATGATAATAGGGCCCCTTTAAAGGCCTCCTTTAGGGTTTAACTAGGGCTAAGGGTTTAGGGGTTTAGGTTTTAGGGTGTTGGGGTCTATTTTGATTACGGGTTACAGTGAATTCAGGGTGTAGTGAAGGTGTTTTTGTTGGGTTTGCAGGGTGTTTCGGGGTTTTAGGGCTCAAGGCGTTTAGGGTTTATAGGGTCAGGGTTTATAGGTTTAAGGTTTGCAGGGTTCGGGCTTTGCGTGTTAAGGGTTCCGTTTTTTTTGGTGTTATGGTGTGATTTTGTTCTACCAAAGGGTTTTCGGGCCTGGTTCTGGAATTTAGAGTTTGGGAGGTGAAAGGCTGTACTTGACAACACTGTTGCTGCCCAGAAAGGCCAAGACGTTCTTGCGGGCCCCCGACGCCGTCCCAAGAATATGTGTTCCCTATAGTCTCCATTGCAGGCTCCTTTTTTGGGTTAGCCAAATGTATATTATTGGATCCTAACCATAAAACTGGTTAGCCGAAAAATTTTCTAAAAGGGAACTACAATGGAGACTAGAGGTAGATGTTTTTGCAAACCAGAAACCTCGAAGCCGACTCAGCAGGCTACAGCTTTACTCAGGCGACAAGCTACTGAGCCTACAAACGATATCCGAGGTTTCTGAAGCCCACTGATCCTGCGTTTGAGTTGGAGGCGCTGCAAGCCCTGCGTCCAGGGATGTGGTTCAGTGGTTGGTTCTTTCCTTTTCAAGCTCCCTAATCCGAACCCTACGCCTTGAATCTAACACAAGCCCTCCACATATCCCCGCTACTCCGCTAAACCCTACATAAATCGCCCAAGTTCTCAACCCTCAACCCGAAGATAGACCCCAAAGCCAAACCCCCGAAACCGAAATGCTAAACCCTATAAATGGGAATTTGCGAAAAGGGGCACATGATTTTGGTGTCCTTATAATAAGGATCCTGCTACTTAGGGTACCATATTACGGTCCCTATGTTCGGAAACTCCCAATTTCTGCTAGCTCAAAACCCTATACTATAGGGGCCTATAATTACAGTATAATGGGCCCCAAAAGCCTATATTCTAATTGTTAAGGCCCCTTTATAAATTCTGCAAGCCCAAGCTCTTGCAGCAGGTGGCCCCTCACGGCCGCCATGTGCAGCTACTTGCCGACCTCATGGCCCTCCTGGGACTGGAGGCTCTCTTTGTGTTGAAAGATAGTACTATGGGGGCTTAAATAATTACCAACACTATTTTGGGGGTTCCTTATTATAATTATAGTATAATAGGCCCCAAGACCCCATTCTAATTATTAAGGCTCCTATATTATCGGGCTTTTGGGTTTAGCGGTTTAGGTGTCAGGGTCTCGGGTTTAGCGTGCTTATACTATATGATATACTGTGTTTGAGTTTGTGGCATTGGGTTTCGGAGTTCAGAGTTGCATTGCTGTCGTAGTAGGTCTCTCAGTAGGAAGATTGCCCGTACTCCCTTTTGGGAAATCGGGACTTCCTAGAAGAACGGAACACAGGAAGAGGGCCATCCCCATGCCCTGGAGGCGTTACTCACGAACCTAGTACAGATGCACACAAAAATGTCGTAACATAACACAACCTACTGGTAGCATGACACACCAAAATATAACACAATGTAACAAAACATATTAACAGAACAGAGCAGAATAGCAATCGGTTAGACAAGAAAAGAATGGAATCGAGTTTCACTGATTTTATGTATCCAATACGACTTCAAGACGCTATGGTAAAATCCTTCCATTGTAGAACTCTTGGTCTGGAAGCCTTTACAACCCTTCGAAGCTCCCCCAAGCCCAATTAAATGGGCACCCTGTCGTTGCGAGATTGTTCTAGGCTCTTTCTTACGATTGAGTTTTCGACGCCAGTGCTTTTCCATTTGGAATAGCGGCTTTCATGACTTGAATGGCCATAACAAGGGAATCTATTGGACAAAGTCCGATCTCTACACTGGTTTTGGGAGGCCTCATGCTCTTTTCACGGCATGGACGGTCAGATGCGTCCCACAATGCGATTTCGAGCGGGGACAGGCTATGTGGCGCTGGTAATTACGAAAAGGGCCAGAGAAGCAGGTGGGTTTCTACGTTGCACAAACTGCTATACAAACTGCTTCGAGAGCTGCAAAAAGCTGGAAGCCGTCCTTAAGCCTTTGCCCTCTTTGGTGTGCCGGCGGCACGGGCACGGTTGTATGTCATCTGCAGGAGGAAGGCACCGAGTTGGACGCAGAAATGACAGCGCGTAAGCGCAGAGCGCTCCGAGCACTCGATATAGACCCGAGGCCGCCTGATTAAGGACGGAATAACCGTGGAGCCCGGTCAAACAGTGAAACGAGCACGACTTCGGCACCAAGATCTGCTTGTGCCGCAACTGAGGGTTCCTCAAGTCCAAGCTATCTGCCAGGCTTTGCTGTGATGCTGATGCGTCCGGCGAAACTATTGGTCTCCACAGCACGCTCACTCCGGAACTGCTAACCGTGCGGCAGATCCAGGCTACCGGCAGCAGCTAAACCCTAAACCCCAAAAGCCCTAAACCCTGAACCCCATAAACCCTAAACCCCAAAAACCCTAAAACCCAGAAGTTGCGGACTTCCTTGGGCTCCCGCGTCGGTCTTGGTTGCATGTATCATTTTTTCTATTTCACCGGCCTGTGATGGATCCGCAAAAGCTTCCTTTTTTCTAAAACGGGCCCTGCCCCCAGGACCCCCCAATGGCCCTTTGATGGAGCCCTTATGGTCCTTAGTAGTGGATTTTTTTTTTTTTTTGGGGGGGGGGGGGTTCTAGGCCCATGGTGTCTTCCTGGCCATGCTCCCTACCTTCTTAGCGGATGGTTTAGGGCTTATTAGGGAGGCTTAACCCCTAAAACCCCCAAACCGTGAAGCCTCAAACCTGTGGGTTTAGAGTTTAGGGTTTAGGGGTTTAGGGTTTTTTAGGGTTTAGGGGTTTAGGGGTTTAGGGTTTAGGCTCAGCCCTTATAGCCCTCAGTCCTAAACCTTTAAGACCTAAATACAAACCCGCACGCGCAATCGCGACAAGCAGCTCCGTGCAGATCGCTACAGTCAACGATGGCGCCGCAGGGTTGGAGGCGGAGTTAAGATAAGAGTTTAGGGTTTAGGGGTTTGGGGTTTTGCATCGGGTTTGCCTGAGAATTCTTCATTTTCCCTACTTAGCTATAGGAAACCACGCATCTCCATGCTGTAAGCCCCTAACTCTATACATCCTAAGCCCCACAAGTGTTGAATTCGTTCACCCCAAACCCGAACCCCATTTTTATAAGCCATAAGCTCTGAACTCCAACGTCGTCTGATAGGCTCAGGCTTTACGTTTGACTCGACCTTGGAGCCAGATGGCCCAGTACAGCGATATTTAATTTAGACATGCAAACCAGTTCCACCACAATACGAGAGCCCACATACCTTGAGTCATGACAAGATAAGGGCTCACATGGGGTCCCGTGGAAGCCCATTCTAGACAGTGTGGGAGTGGCGCATACTTGATGGGAAACGCTGCAATGCAGATCTGTTAGGTTCGGAGTTCAGCATTTGGGCTTTAGGGCCTTAGGGTGGGGAAGGATGGTTGTTCGCAAATTATGAGAATGCTATCTAGGGGTCCTCGTTATCCTTAATTACTTACCCTGCCGCTAGAAAGAGCACACGGAAGGAGCCTGGTATTTTCCGAAATATATCTGCGGTCATGTCGAGAGCTGCAGGGTTTAGGGTGGTTCGGGTTCAGGATTTTTCCAGGTAAACCACTAACGTAAACGGCACCGACACTTAAGCGAGATTTCCAACATCTCTGCCGTGTGGAAGCCTTTGTCCACCAGTCTCGGAAAGTGTCGAAATCCCTCGACCTACTTTACGGGCCTAAATAATTTTCAATACTATTTTGGGGTTCTGTACTATAATTGTACATAGTATAATGGGCCCCAAAACCCTATTCTATTTATTAAGGCCCCTATATTCATGTTAGTTCTTGCAATCCCATTCTCTCTTCTTTCTTGCAGTGTGTATTTTATCCCCCTCAGAACCCTAAACCTTATACCCTCAACCCTACAGCTTGGCCTACCCCACCCCCCACCCCCCCTAAACCCTAAACCCTAAACCCCAAACCCGAAACCCTAAACCCTAAACCCTAAACCCCCCCCCCACAGCATGCTTCAGGGAAGCTCCAAGAGCCAAGGGCCCTTCGAAACTCTGGAAAACCCCCAAAATTCCACAGAACCCTCGAACCCAGACCTTAAACCCCCCAAATCCCAAGGACCCCCCCAACGAGAACATGTACACACATGCCATACACCTCTCTCTCTCTCTACAAGAATTAGATGTATACACACATGTGTGTGTACACACGTACATACATATAGAGAAAACATGTATATATATATTAATATATAAATATATATATATATATATATGCATACAGTTTTTAGCACAGATATATAACTAGACCCTGAGGATTCCAAAACCCCACCAAACGAAACCGCTAGTTTTCCAGCTGGCTCTAGGTTGGCATTTCTGCTTCTTGCGAAGCAGGGTTTAGGTATCCAGACATCCTGCGCCCTTTTATCTCCAGAGACCCTAAACCCTAAACCGGAGACCCCCAAATCCCTAAACCCTAAACCCTAATCCCTAAACCCTAAACCCTAAACCGGAGACCCCCGAATCCCCAAACCGGAGCCCCAAAGCCAAGATCCCAAGCCCCAAAATCCTTGTAGAACCATGCTCATGCCCTGAAAGAACACTTACAAAAGCTTCATAGAACCTTGATAGTCTGAAGCCAATCCCTGAACCCCTAAACCCCTAACCTAAANAACCCCCCCCCCCCCCAAAAAAAAAAAAGATTCAAGAAGGGACATTATAAGGAACCCTCAAAAAGGTAGGGCTTTAACGAGGCTGGGGCAATACCTGAACCTTGCCAACCTCGGAGCAAAGAAAACGCCATGCGCCTTCGTCGATCTGCACGCTGCCTGCCTCAGGGCGAGGTCGGCTCGCGCTTTTTTGTTTTGTCTGTGTGTTTTTTTTGTTGTTTGTGGCGTAGGGTTTAATAGTTGGGTTTTATAGGCTTGTTGTAGAGTTTAGGATCTAGGGATGATTAGGGTATGGAGTTTAGGATGTGGGGTTGGGGTATCGGCTTGAGGGTCTATAGTTGAGTCCCCGTGTTGATCCTCTTCGCCTTGTCCATGCACAAGTCCACCATTACAGTAAACCCCAAAAGTTGGAAACCGGATTAAGGCCACATAGTGCTGGGATTCCCTAGAACATTACTCTTAAGGATTGAGGGTATTGGGTTTCCTACTTTTGGGCTTCTACTGTATGTTGGTGCTGGAGACCTTATTCAATAGTGGCAGTAGATGTGTATGTTCTTAACCCAGCAATAGCAGGGACTGACAGCAACTGAACGGACTTCAGGATACAGATATTGGGTTTGAAGGAGTTGTGGTCAAGTGTGGAGGGTGAAGGGCTGTTAGGTTTGAGGATGTATGCACAATAAACGATCCCTCAATAGCTGCCGAGAAGTTATAGCTTACTTGTAGCAGAGGCCGAAACCCTGTAACCCCAAGCCTTAAGCCTCGCAAGGCGTACACACTGCACCCAAAGGGTCCATAAACGCATATTGCCATTCTGGAACTAGGTTAGTACAATCAATGTGGTCCTTATAGGTTAGGTCTCCTGAATTGGCCAGACCAGACTGCAGGCACCGGCTGAGAAAGCTCCTGCATGCCATGTGCCGAGGCGGGCGCCGTAGTATATCGTTGAGTCGGTCGAGGGCGTAGTGCTTTCAGATGAATTTACTTAGGGGTTCTGCTTACAAGGTTTAGGGTGTCGAGCAATTGTTTGTGCCCAGCATCATCACAAAGCAGTGGCTGTACTGACCTTGCCGCACGGCAGAGGTACATTTTGCAGGAACAGATGAGCACCCTCACTTGCATCCCTCTTTCAGCCAAAACTCCAACCACTTCATTTTCAGTAGTTTAGAAAGTAGATCGGACCGAAAATATATGAATCAAAGGTGGCAGGATGGTGGTGCATGGTATAAGAGCCCCAAAACCAGAACACTTCAAGAAGCATGCTCCATGCAGAGTGAAGTCTAAGCGCTTGGGTCCCTAAGCCCTCAACCCCAGATCCTGGGTTTCAGTGTGCCCTAAGCCCCTAAACCTTGATGGAACCCCTTCAATAGAAGCCTATTTAAGGAATCCTCATCGAAACTTGAACTCCGAAATCCCTATTCCCGGATCCTCGCCAGCTGCCAGGCGTCTCTCGGCATGCCTCCGGATGCTGAAGCAGTGCCCATGGTTCGGAAAGTCGAAGGCAGGGGATATTGTTGTGGGTTTGGGGTTATTGGTTTGGGGTTTAGGATTTGGGGTGTAGGGTTTATGGTTGAGGTGCTTAGGGTTCAGGGTTTCGAGCTTGGGGGTTTGGGGTCCAATGCTTGGGGTCTAGAGTTTAGGGCAAACTGGGGACGTAGTCATGCTATTAACAAAGTATATAGAGTTCTTTGTAAGGCACCCCAGGTTACTACGGCCCAGTCCCGGGAAAGTGCAAGTGCTTCACTAAATCAGGGCCAATCTGAAGAACCCGAAGCAGCACCAGGGGATTGTTGATCAGGAGGTTCCTACACGTAGGGAGTGCGACCACTCTTCTTATTCTAGCTAAGTAAACGGCCTGGTTCAGGTTGTGGCGTTTTGGATGTTGGGCAAAGTGGCCTTCGAGTATGCTTGGCGAGTCCTGTGGCCCCAAACCCTACAAAATAGTAGGTTATGACCCCTTAATTAGAGGGTCGAACCCTCAAAACGGTAGGTTTTCGGATCCTAAATATAGCAGTTGACTTGGAATCTGCGGTGGAGCTTTCTGGGTTTCGGCTTGAGGGCTTATGCGTTTGGAGTTTTTTAGCGTTTAGGGTTTACCTATAGTCTCCATTGTAGTTCCTTTTTTGGGGTTACCTTATAATAGGATCCTTAATATATAACTGGTTAAACCAAAACAAGGAACTACAATGGAGACTATAGGTAGGGTTTCGGTGCGGTTCTTGTTGATGATCTTTACTATGTTTTACTTATCGTTGCACATTGCGGG
This sequence comes from Symbiodinium sp. clade A Y106, assembly GCA_003297005.1. Lineage (NCBI taxonomy): Eukaryota > Dinophyceae > Suessiales > Symbiodiniaceae > Symbiodinium > Symbiodinium sp. clade A. Next base: position 15,727 of record BGNK01001751.1, on the reverse strand, counting down.
AGCTGGGCTTTAGGGACTCCGTGTTTGTCTTGGTCCCAGTTTGTTTTTAGCAACCTGGAGCCTAAACCGCACACCCGAAACCCAGAACTCCTGCAACCCCAAACTCCCTAAGCCCTATGCCCTAAATTGCCCTAAATTCTCCAATAAATCAACAGCTTTTCTACCTTTAACCATCCCGAACCCTTCCTGTTGCGTAGCATGACCTGTCAAATCACTTCAGAATTCTGGGGTTTAGGGTTAGTTCTCTGCTGTCAATGGACCCGCCCATGAGTTTCGGCTTCTGTCAAATGGCAGGAACTCCGAGATCACTTCGAGGGCGATTGTTTTGATCTGCCAAAGATGCATTTCTTGCTCCACACCTGCCAACTTTGCGACGTTCTGCACCCACGTTTGACTTGGTGCTTTCGTGGTGAAGACTTGCAGAATATAAGTCGTAGCCCGGTACATTCGTGTGCTCGTGCAGTAACGGGGCCACAAGTGTGTGTGAAGCTTAGCAGCTACCTCCGACTGCTGGAGGCTCGCAATGAGTAAGCTGCTTTAGGGGTTTAGGTTTTAGGGGCTTAGGGTTTAGGGTAGAGAGACAGGCGTCCAGCTTGCTTTGTCGGGTTGCGGACTACGACCTTGCCCACCCGGTTCCATCTCTTGCGAAAAACTGAAGGATGTTGCAAACCTTTTGCCCCGAACCTCTTCTTATTTCGTTTGTCCCTAATTCTTGTTTCTGCATTATTCCACGTGCGTGGCATACTCTCTTGTTCCGCAAGGTTTGTTTATCAAGTTTTTCACAAGCCAGTTTAACTTGTTTATCAGGTTAATCTTTCACAGTTTAGTCTATTTCATAAATGGCCGGATTTCACCCTTATTTAAACGAGTCTAACATCATTTGTCTAAACTCATTAATTACTAAAATGGGTTTGCTAAGGAGATAATCTAACCTTGGCTTAGAGGCACCTGCCCCACTGTCATGACTGCTAAAAGTTGATGCTGTCTGCCAGCCTTTTTCCGAGGTCTAATCAGGGAGCTCTAGAACCATGTTGCCACATAGTATATACCTTGGCCCTAACGTAGTCCCTATGGAGGTACTTTGGGCCCATTAGGGGTAGTTCATACTGACAGGATCATGCCCGTTTGTGCAGTTCTGTCATTAAACACTCCTGTCTGAGCCATCTCAAACTTCATTCTCTGGACCTTTCGTTACTTCCTGGTCCAGGGTTTTCGGGTCTAGGCCCTAAATGACACCAAACCCGAAACCCTTAGCCTTTAAATAGGACCGGAGAACAAGAACTCCAAAGCCTCTGAGCTCATAATATAGAAGCCAAAATAATTATCTATATTATTCGTTAGGGTTCCTTATTATAACCATATTATAAAGGAGCCCAAAACCCTATTCTAATTATGATGGCCCAAGGCCCCTACATTAAATCGGAAGCGATTCCCTGAATCCAAACACAAGGCCTCTCCAGAAGCCCACGGGCACTCTCCGGGTGTTCGTGGCGGTGAGATGCAGACTGAGGCTGCGGGGGCTGGGGCGTTTGCACGCCTTCAAGCCTCTCCGTGTTTCAGTGCAGACTTCCTAAAGCCTAAACCACAATCCCCAGAGCTCTTAATTGAACTTCTATACCCCGAAACCCTACGCCCATCAATTTTTCCGTATCGGGATATGGCCACGAGGTGCAGTTTGTAGCGACGTATCGTTGAAGGATTCGGCCCCAACTTTTGCCAAAGGGCCCCACTGCTTGAGCGTTCGGGGATACTGTTAAAACCTAAACCCTAAACCCTAACCCTATGTACACCGTATAAGACTAGACGTCTGGGGCTTAGGCTCTCGAAGTTAGGTTTTGGTGGCTACAGGGATTTCAAATTCAAGTCCGGGCAGTAGGCGTCCGCGTGGAAGTATCAGGAGTGTACGGGTTGTTGCTTCAGGGTTCGAAGTCCTGTGAGGTACTACGATTGAGGATACTCGGATAACAAGATGCCGGGGAGCAGCGGTGAATATCCCCAAGTAAACTACCCTAATATAGGGGCCCAAACAATTACCAATACTATTCTGCTAGGTTCCTTACTGTAGTTATAGCATACTGGGCCCCCAAACCCTATTCTAATTACTAAGGCCCCTATACTATAGAACCCTACTATAGATCCCTAAAGGGAACCCTATTCTAATTATTAAGGCCCCTATAGTACATCCAAGCCTGCACGGCTCCAGCCCGAAGCTGGTTGAAATCCTCCCTGTTACCATTTCCTAACATCGCCCCGAGACCCCATGTCGTACAGTCTAAATCCTAAGCGCCCCCCCCCCAACAAAAAAAAACAAAACCGTCCGGAAGCCGTTATAGCTATAAAGTCTTACAGAACTCTCGGTAGAACCATTCATAGAGCCTTGAGCCCCAACCCCCTTTTCACTCTAAGTCGTTTACCCTTGGACCAATAAACCCCAAACCTAAAACCAAAACCAAGCCCCGAAACCTCCAAGCCATAAGCCGGAAGCCCGACCCTGAACCCCAAAATCCTAACCCCAACTCCTAAAGCGTCGCACAAGAGGAGCTCAAAATATACCTCAAATCCCCAAACCCCCAAAAGCACCTAAGCCCTAAATCCTCAGCCCTAAACCCTAAACCTTGAGTGTTAGGCCTCAAACCCAAACCCCCCAGAGCCAGGCTCCCGCATCTCCTCGCCGTTTGAGTCTGCCCGGGCAACTTCTGGAAGAGGCGCACCGCTTGAGCCGGGCAGCTTTCGGTGAAGAAGTGAGGGGTAGGTTTTCGGTGTTTTTAGGGTTTTTGGGGTTTTGGTGGGTTTCGGTGCTTTTGGAGTGTTGGTGGTTTTAGTTTTGTTTGGTGTTTTGGGGTTTGTTGCGTTTGAGGTTTTCTTGTGTTTTTTTTTTTTTTTGGGGGGGGAAGGCTTTTGTTGGTTTTAAGGATGTTATGGGTTACTGGTGTCTTTGTGTGTTCTGGTGTTTAAGGGTTTTGTTTGGTTTTTGTTGTTTATGTTTGCGGACTATTGTGTTTAAGTGTGATTGAGGTTTTGGGGGTTAAGGGGTTTAGGGTTTAAGTGTTTAGGGTTTCTGAGAATAAATGAGGGGTGCCTTCAGATGAGGTTTTTCTAAATTTGTTGATACTTCTAGGTGTTGTTTAGGTGGTTTAGAATGCTTTAAACACTCAGGGGCACCTTTGCCTCAGAAGTTTAGGCGCTTTAGGGGTTTAGGGTTGACGGTTTAAGTTAGGGATCCGCTTATATAGATAGTATATACGTTTACTTGTTTCGTTTATGGGCGTGCAAGGGCTTCATAGGTTCCTACGAGGGTTGCTTTTGCTTCAAAGCTGGGCGGGTGTTAGCTCAGGAGCTGCATTCCGGGATGGACGGACTCAGCTGCAAGGCTTCATGGCTTGATATAGGGGCCTTTAATAAATACCTATATTACTGTGGGGGTTCCTTATTATGATTATAGTATACTATACCCCAAAACCCTATTCTAATTATTAAGGCCCCTATGTTAGGGTTTTTTGTTGATGGGCCGGGTGTAGGCTTCTGGGGTTCTTAGCAACGCTTGAAGGCTCACGGGATGTAGTTTTTTACTAAGACAACCATCTTCATGGAATTTGTGACTCCCACTATGGCATGTTTCCTGAATTCGTAAACCTGAAACCCCTATTACCTAGACCCCCAAAAGTAGGTAAAATAATGGCCCAAAACCTATAAAAGGCTATTCTTCTACATGCTTTTGGGGTCCAGGTAGGGTTTAGGGTTTAGGGGTTTCAAACTCCTAAACCGCTGAACCCCTAAAGCCTTAACCGTAACCCCCCAGCCTTTACAGGAGGGACGCCTTTTGTCTGGAGGCAGGAAAACGTATAGAGTTTAAGGTTCCTTATAGAACTTGTTTCGATCCGTATAACCTCACAAATGGACCCCAAGAAATATCTGCACCCTAAACCATTAACCCAAAGCCCCTAGAACTAAAAGCAACTCTCGCAAAAGGCGACGATGCTTACGACGGCCTCTCTGAGCGATCGGCATCCACAGCGCGATTCTCCGAAGGCCATAACACTGGGAACAACGCTACTGAAGGTCTAGGGTGAGTTTACGGCTCAGGGTGAGTTATGTGTGGGGTCTTTCGGACCTAGGATTTGTTATCTCCTGCTAGCAGTTTTGAAGTCACATCGGCCGTTTATTTGCGGCACGGCAAGATTTCGGGATTTGATCAGGATTTGTGAAGTTATGGGCCCAATCGTGCGGGGTGTTAGGATAGGTCTTAGGGCAAGGAGATTCTCCAGAGGTCTATTTCTAATATTGCCGATAGGGCTTTCTTCTACAAAGGCTTTACAGCCAGGGAGCCCCAATTGTCACACTTGCAACGCAACACCCGAACTCGAAACTGCCCAGAGACTCCAATAGCCCTTAATTAAGGAATGTACCTTAAATCATTTAAGGGTATATTCCTTAATTAAGGGATATTGGAGTCTCTAGGTGCACCTTCATGCAGGTGCAGAGTAGCCCTGCGCTTCGAGCTGTCGGGGACCTCTCTGCGCCGTCAACTCCGTCCTCCTCGAGGACATTACAGAGTCGGGTTTAGGGGTTAGAGTTTAGGGGTATGGGAGGTCATGGTTAGGTTTGAGAGGGGTACTCACACCTTGCTCTAGTAACTTTGGTACTGGTCCGTATCATAATTAATACACGCTGATCCCGTACACCTGCATTTGGCACTGTTAGCATGTGTCAGGACATGGGGTCACCATGTACACTGAGACAGTCATTTCGCTACATCGCACCCAAAGCTCCCTAAATCCTCAGGGGCATCTAGGCACCAAGTCCGTGAACCAAGTCGCAAAAACCCTCTCTCAGGCTCATTCGTGTTTCATCTCTATGTAATTACTGTGGTCCCACTGATTCATGTCAGGGAATGTGGGAAGCTACATGTGATAGTCACCCCAAGCCCTCTACATAAAAGACCCAGACAAAACCCTAGACCCTGCCCATAACACTGAATCTGTCAAGGCGCCTAAATACTCAAAGTTCTCTTGAGGGATACCGCAAGGGTTCATTCCCTGGTGGCAACCTCGAGCAGCCTGCACACGCAAACCCGGCCACTGGAATGGGGCCTGAATACAGTTAGTAACCCAAAGGCTTCATACACACACGCACACACACACATATATATATATAAAATATATATATATATATATATATATATATATATATATATATATTCATCGTGGAACTGTAGGTCCCTAATACACTAATAATGAGGATGGTCTTTCGGAACCTAATGCCACACCGGTAGTATATGGAGCCCCTGGGTATGCTTTTTGGGAGTTCAGACTTAAGACGTTGGTATGTAGTACAGACACCCCTAGTTTACATTTTCAGGTTAGGTTGTTGGAATACACATGGGTTTCGGTATTTGGGGGTTTAGAGCTTAAGTGTTGGTGCTTCTGATACCAGCATGCGTGTTCAGAATGTGTCCAGTCTAATGATAACCATGATAAGCCATTCCCTAGCTTCCTTCAGATCGCAAGCGGAGAAGCTGCCACAACAGGAGAAACAGACAGTTTGAACACACAATTCCCTAATGGCCGACAATACCTAAAGCCCCGAACCTCCTGATAGCCTAAACCTGAGATGCTCACCAAAAATCACAAGACGAAAGTTTACAGAGAAAGTCCCCCCAATCTTCCATCAAACCTCAACCCGAAACCCGAACAAACGGAACACCAAACGCTATAAACCCGAATAAACCCGAAGCCCTAAGACCTTATGGTAACCCTTCTATAGACCGCGCATGAGGAGCTCGGCGTCCTCCTCCAGACCCCCTCCCGTGCCTACCGTGACATGCGAACAAGGAGGCTGGGAGAAGGGTCTTTTTGGGGTGTCAGGGTTAGAGGGTAGGTTTTGGGGCTTTTGATTTGAGGGTTTGCCGAAGCTCATCTGCAAAGACCCTCCACCCCAACTCATGACTTCTGTAGGTTGAACATGGGAGTTTCCGAAAATAGGGGACCCTAATATATTACTCTAAATACTAGGATCCTTATTATAAGGACCCCCAAATAAGGTAGCCCTAATTTTCGGAAACTCCCACATGCCATGCGGAGTGAATCCAGGGTTGTTGGTTCAAGGCTGCAGTCACCTTCCCGAGCAGAGCTTCCTGCGTGCCAGGCATCCGTCCACATCCTCCGAAGTTGGAAGATGCTGGGTTCTTGTTAAGACTTTGATTTATGTTACCATATCAGGGATCTATAACAAATAATATGGTTTCCTGATTATGGTAACTTAATTTAAGTTGCCATAATCAGGAAACCATTGAAATTTAATTCCTTAACAAGAGCCCAGGATGTGAACCTGAGAGGTGCCGCCGGCAAGGCAGAGATACCTCTGAGCTTGCAGGTGGGGGTTGATCAAAATTATGGGCCCCTTTTGGTCCCCTAGACTATAAGGAATATACTATACTACAGACCCCAAAAGGGCCCATAATTTTGATCAACCCCCAGGTCTCTGCGGACCCGGAAACCGCGAATCCATCAGAAGCCTCTGGCTCTTCGGGCCCGGGGAACATTTCCGTCGGAGGCGAAAGGAAGGAGGCGACTCGATCCTCAAGACATCTCTGCAGCCCTGAAGTGGATGGAGACTCTGCATCGACATCTTCATCGCCTGCAGGCTCCGTCACTGAGCGTGGCAACTTCGATGCTCTTTTTCAGAAGTTATTTTTTTTTACCTGGTTCCTGAGTAGTACCCATTTGCCTTTCTTATTGTATGGCTCCTTTATTAAAACCGAATGTTAGGAATAAGGATATCCTTATTATTCAGGGATCACCAGGATTCTAGTTGCTCTGCGTTCATCATGAAAGACCCTGTCGATGCTCAAGCTAGCTGACACGTCCAGGCAAAACCCATATTGGCACATAGTTCAAAAGCAAAACCTGTCCCCTAAAACCCCCTAAATCCTGCACACCCCACACCCTACATCCTCAGAACCCGAAACCCTAAACCCCGAACCCTAAACCCTAAACCCAGGCATCCGGGCGTCTCCCATCAGCCTCCCACCTCGTCTCCCCCGTCGGCCCGGGGCATCGGCCTCACCAAGGGCCCGGCCTCAGGAGCCTCAGCTCCGAGCTGGAAGGGAAGGGTTTAGGGTTTTTTAGGGTTTTTAGGGCTTTTAGGGCTTTTAGGGTTTAGGGTGGTTTAGGGTTTTGGGGTTTAGGGTTTGGGGTTTTAGGGTTTAGGGTTAGGGTTGAGGGTGGTTGAGAGTTTTGGGGTTTATAGGTTTTAGGGTGGTTGAGGGTTTTGGGGTTTAGGGTTGAGGGTGGTTTAGGGTTTAGGGCCAATGGCCAAAGGGTCCAGGGTACTGTTATGGGGAATACCTCCCCAAATCATACTTGTAATTCCTAACATAGAAACTCCTACATTCTACTATATAGGACTTAGGACCCTTTGGGATTAGAATAAGGTTCCTGTAAAGGGCTCCTTTTAATAATGAGAATAGGGTTCCTTTAAGGGATTCTTTAAAGGGTTCTACAAGGGCTACCATAAGGGTTCTATAAGATAGAGGCCTACATAGTCAGAACAGCGTTTTGGGGTCTTTCTCCTGTAGCTATGATAAGGAACCCCGAAATAGTATTGGTAATTCTTTTTAGCCCCATATTATGTACTACCCATATACAGTGACATAGTATTTACTTTGGCCTCAAAGTAGTCCTTAAAAGTATGTACTGTATTTGCACATGAACCGGAAGGGTTATAGGGTTGTATAAGGTTTGCTTACAGGGTTGGACTGCACATCTCGGGCATGTGGCTAGCGGCAAGATCAACTATCTTACGGCCGCGCGCAGCTCATCATGTCGAAGAATATCCAGAAGAGTCTATAGCTGTATGAAGCCGTAAATTCGATACGGTCTCTACACTTTTAAACCCCAACATCCCGGAACCCCTGCAGGAAGCGCCGTCGCCACGGCCAGCCTTTCCCGGTGCCGTCCCGGATCCCGACGGAAAGGCGGCGTTTCGGCCTGCACAGCGTGAGCTGAGGCAGGAGGCTTCTTACGATTTTACATTCCATAAGTTCTTCGTGTTGAGTGTTGTCGTCTGGGAGAATCGAGAAAGGCTTTATTAAGAAGTCGGATTTGCAAGTACCGCTCCCCCCCCCCCTCAGGCCTTGTAATCCTCAATATGGGCGGGGGGGGGGATAGGGGTTTTGAATTTGGAACTATCTCGGGTTTTGGATTTAGGATTAAGCGATGATGGCTTCTCTGTGTTAGGTTTCAGGCTTTAGATGTGCGCAGGTTTTCCCATGAACATGGCGGATTAGTTTTCCGACATCGGGCGTGATCTGTCATGTTCAGTACTCGTGAGGGCTCTGTGAGGCGCACAGGGTCGACAGTTCCATGGTTTACGCAGTCTAGTCCAGTGTCTGGGCTTTGGGCGCAAGTGTCTCTCGAGAAGCATCATCATATCATCACCATCATCATCGTCATCATGTTCGTCATCATCATAATCATCATGATCGTCATCATCACCTTCATCATGGCTCGTCATCATCATCATCATCATCACCATCATCATCATCATCGTCGTCATCTTCATGTTGATCACCATCATAATCATCATCTCATTGCTCATCCCCTACGCTTGAAATTCTAGACAACCCCCAAACCCGAACACCCTGATCCCTAAACTCTACACCATATAACTCTGCAGCCTTCCACCTCACTGTAAGCCCTGAAACCGAAACCCAACACACTAAACCCCAAGCCCTGCAACCAACCTCTCAAATCCTAAGACTCCAGAAAACGCGCAAACCTAAAAGCTACATCTCAAAAGCACGCTGCGAGGCGGCCACCAAGCTTGCCACAGCTGGACTTGCAGCAGATGGCCACCTCTGAGCCGCCGCCGACCACTCCCAACTCTTCAAGGTGCCGCCGTAATTAGCTACGTCAAGGTTTGGGGTTCAGGTTTGGGTTCAGGGGTTTTAGTAAGACTGTAGAGAAAAGTATGAAGTAGGCTTTTGGGCTGGGGTGTCGGATCAGTTGGGGGTTTGGTAGTTGTTTCAGGTGGTGCGGGGCTGACAGGGTTCAAAGGATTCTGCGGTACTCGCGGTAGGGGCTTCCAGTTTCTGTATTCACAATGCTTTGCTGGAGTTGAGATTGCTGTTGGGGTTGAGGCGGTTGAGGGCTTGGACTTAATGCAGAGTTGCTCTCGCTTGATGGCTACCGTGGGTTCAACATGGTAAACCCTAAACCTCGAGGCTTGGGCTGAGAAACCGCAGAGTTTTTGAAGCCTCAGGCTATCCATAGGCCCCAAAGTAGCTCCTTTTTGGGGGTTCTTATTTAGAATCCCATAAGGGAATCCCCAAAAGGAACTACTGTGGGGCCTATGGGTATCCATAGCTGTCCTAACATCTCGGAACCCCGATCCCAAGCTCTGAAACAGAGCCCAAACTCCAAGAAACATTAAATGTAAAGACCTTGATGCGGAGACCCTACACGTGAAGATCTTTAATGCGCTGTTTCTGTGTGATTTGTAAGCTTAAGATATGCAAATAAGATCAAACCAATAGTTCATCCATGTTCATCCATACCGCGACGAAGCTTTCAAGCCCTCGCAACCCCAAGCCATTCCTTCCGCAAACCCTGAACCATCGGCAGCAAGCGCCCTCATAATTAAACAAAAACCCAAAGGGTCCTATAGCTACGTACTGTTATGGGGAATATACTTTCGCAAATCATAATCTACTGTAGAACCACCACATTCTACTATAAGGGTATTTAGGACCCTTTGGGAGAAGACAAAGAGCCATTGCAAGGCCGCCAAGCTCCAGGCTGAGAAGGAGCCGGTCCGGACCACTGGAAGAAGCCAAGCCTCCCAGCGACAATGGTTGGTTCTGAACACTACTGTACTACAGACTGTGTTGTGGGTTTGGGGGTGTTAACCCTAAACCCTAATCCGTAATAAGGATTCAGGAGTCAGTTTAACGATCTACCTGCTGCTTGAGTGTCTAAGGGTGCTCAGGGTCTAGGATTAAAGAGTTCAGGCTTCGGGCTCTCGGGCTTAGGGTTGTTGATGCACAGCTTTTCTCCAGACAGTCTATGCTTGCAGGCACTCTTATGGCCGAAGGGTGAAAAGGTGCCCAGGAGGGCACATGTCAGGCTACCAACATTGGTAGCGGANTTAGGGTTGTTGATGCACAGCTTTTCTCCAGACAGTCTATGCTTGCAGGCACTCTTATGGCCGAAGGGTGAAAAGGTGCCCAGGAGGGCACATGTCAGGCTACCAACATTGGTAGCGGAGCGCGAAGCGCTCCAGGAGTTGATTTTCAGGCGAAAATCGTCTTCGGGCCTCCCTCGCGAGCCATGGCCGAGGGAGGGCACTCTCTCCGCTATTTCAGCGGAGAAGAGGCAGACCATAGGGAGTACAAGAGATGGAAGCTGTGGGTGCAGAACAAGATGAGAGTGACGGAGAAGCTGGCTGAGGAAGCCAGAGGATCCTTCGTCTGGACCCTTCTTCAGGGAAAGGCCCTGGAGGTGGTTGAGCATCTAGCACCGGCAGAATATCAGANGAACAAGATGAGAGTGACGGAGAAGCTGGCTGAGGAAGCCAGAGGATCCTTCGTCTGGACCCTTCTTCAGGGAAAGGCCCTGGAGGTGGTTGAGCATCTAGCACCGGCAGAATATCAGAAGAAGGACGGTGACAGGGTCCTCTTCGAGTTGTTGGACCAACGCTGGCCTGAGAAAGACCGGGCTGATGAGCTTGGGGAGCATGTGTCGGAGGTNCATCTAGCACCGGCAGAATATCAGAAGAAGGACGGTGACAGGGTCCTCTTCGAGTTGTTGGACCAACGCTGGCCTGAGAAAGACCGGGCTGATGAGCTTGGGGAGCATGTGTCGGAGGTTTTCCTTCTGAAGTCGAAGGAAGGCGAAAACATCCGGCAGTGGTGTGCAAGGGCCCGGGAGGTCTTCGATCGCTGCAACCGGAAGACCGGAGTCCAGTTCCCCGAAGAAGCTCGAGGCTGGTTGGTCCTGAACTGCAGCGGCATGAGCGAGGAGCAGCGTGCTGTAGTGCTTGCCAGATGCCACGGCAGCCTCAAGTTCGACGATGTCTCCCAGGCTATGCGGTCGTGCTACCCGGAGTATGTGGTTCCCAAGCGGCGCTCACACGGAGCGCACTATGCCGAGTACGACGACGAGTCCACGTGGTGGGACGAGGCCTACGGCCCGGATCTGGAGCCTCGTGCTTCGGAGGGCGGCTTCGATGATGTGGAGATGTTCCTGGCCGAGCACAACACCGCCATCGAGCCTCTTGAGGAGGAGACCTACCAGGAGAATGAGGTNGGCCCGGATCTGGAGCCTCGTGCTTCGGAGGGCGGCTTCGATGATGTGGAGATGTTCCTGGCCGAGCACAACACCGCCATCGAGCCTCTTGAGGAGGAGACCTACCAGGAGAATGAGGTTGCGGAGGTTCTTGCCGCAACGTGGAAAGAGAAGCGACAGGAGCTATCGAAACTCCAACGAGCCCGACGCTTTACCCAAGCCAGAGATGTTCGAAGGAGTTTCCGCGTGGAGGTGGAAGAGCTCAAAAAGAAGACAAAATGCCATCGATGCGGAAAGACGGGACATTGGGCTCGGGAGTGCACTCAGCCCAGGACGACGGCCGGAGCTCCGGCATCAGCAGGCGCGGCGTCCTCATCTGGGGCTGGGCTTGTGGAGTTCAAGGGCGACTTTGTGTGCTATGTCCTCACGCCCACGCGGGCGACGAGCCCCCGGCCTTCGATGCTGGATCAGCTGCGGGAGCGCAGGTCTTCAGCGTCGGATGAGGTGCTTTTGGTGTCTTCTCCTGGCTATGCCGTCCTGGACTCAGGTTGCGGGCGAAGCATTGTGGGTGAGAGCACNATGCTGGATCAGCTGCGGGAGCGCAGGTCTTCAGCGTCGGATGAGGTGCTTTTGGTGTCTTCTCCTGGCTATGCCGTCCTGGACTCAGGTTGCGGGCGAAGCATTGTGGGTGAGAGCACCCTGGAGATCTTTCGAAGGATGTGGCGGCAGGCTGGCATTGCACAGCCTTCCCCGCTCCCGGAGGTGAACTCCTTCCGCTTCGGCAATGGACATCAGGAGACATCGCAAGTTGTCGTGGAGATGCCGGTGGTCATTGCGGGTCAACCCGGGATTGTCCGGGCCGCAGTGATAAAGGGACAGGCCCCTTTGCTCATGTCGCGGGCCGCTCTGAAGAAGATCAAGGCGACCATGAACTTCGAGGGTGACGAGCTCACCCTCTTCGACAGTCGGCAGCCGATCAAGATGGAGGTGAACGAGGCCGGCCAGTACATGATTCCCGTCGCCGACTTCGAGTCGATCAAGGAAAAGGACTTCAGCAAGCTGGCACCAGCCGACGAGGAGTGCCTCAGCGCAGAATCAGGAGTAGCTAATGCTGAGGATGCCTGGGAACTGCAGGGGTCTAGGCTAATTCGCCATCATAGGAGGGCTCGAGATAGGAAGTTCCGGCCTGATGAGGCGCATGATTGTCCGGTTCCTGTGACACAACTAGCTTCCAGACGCGAGACATGCAATCACGATGGTCGAGTTATAGACTCTTGGCGAAAAGGCGACACTAGGTCTGAGGCCTCGAGTGCAAAGTGGGTGGGTCAAACCATCTTCGAGGTGATGCCGCCTCCCGTCTGCCATGAGAGTGGCCTCGCCATGTGTCAATGGACGAAACGCCAATGGCGTCAGGTCCGTTCCCAGGTCAAAGGATCGGTTCAGGTGAGCCAGACAACAGCTGCCAAGCCTAAGGAGGGTCCTGCAGTGGTTGAACTGTTCGGTTCACCCAGCTTCGGGAAGTTAGCGGCCACACGTGGCATCCGATGCCTTTCTGCTGACTTGGCAACGGGGTGGGATTTCCGAGAATTCCGGCACCGGGAAGCCATGAAGCACATTGTGCAGGAGTGCCGTCCAGAGTTGCTTTGCATTGCTGCCCCGTGTAGCTCGTCAGGTGGATGGCAATACTTGAACAAACCGAAGCTAGTGCTAGAAGAAATCCAGGAGAANAAGCTGTTTGCAAACTTTGCGGCGGACCTTGCACAGATACAGTTGGCAGCTGGTGGCCGAATTGTTTTTGAAAGCCCGGCGTTGTCCCCTGTCTGGAGTCTTCCCAAGATTGAGGCCCTCCGGCGGTCTATGCATGAGTTCACCGTGGATCTGTGCCAGTATCACACAGGGAGCTCAGAGGGAGGCTTCCGACAGAGGCCCACCAAGCTTCTGGTGTCTCACGAGAACATGCGCTCCTTGCAGCGAAAGTGTCCGGGAGATCACTCACATCAGACATCCAAGAGNTTTTGAAATCTCCTGTAGATGGGTTTCCGTTGAGTCTTGCTCGGGCTGTTCTCCGGACTGTCCCCTCTCTACGAGACACTGCCGCTTGTCTTGTCCAAGCCGGCACAGATCATGAGTGCAGCGCGCGTCCGTGAGCTGAACGAACAGAAGCGCGGGCACATGCTTGAGAGTTTGAAGCGTCTCCACAACAATCTTGGCCACCCGTCTGTGTCCAGCTTGCAGAGGGTTCTGAAGCATGGTGGTGCGAACCAGGCTGCAATCGAGCTTGCAAAGGAGCTTGAATGCGATGTGTGCAAGGCTCAAGGGAGCCCCAGCTCTCCACCACCCGCGCAGACACATCGAGCAACACGTTTCAATCAGAGGATAGGCATCGATGTGAAGTATTTGCCGGGGTGGAAGCTAAACCAAAGGATTCCCTCCTTGAACATAGTAGACTACGCAAGCTCTTTTCAGATCATGGTGCCCCTGCATGTGCGTGAAACGGCCGAGCTGATTCGCAAGGCCTTGCTTGAGCGTTGGGNTCCTTGAACATAGTAGACTACGCAAGCTCTTTTCAGATCATGGTGCCCCTGCATGTGCGTGAAACGGCCGAGCTGATTCGCAAGGCCTTGCTTGAGCGTTGGGTGTCATGGGCAGGAGTTCCGCAAGAGATCGTGCTAGATCCGGCCCAGACCAACTTGAGTGAAGCTCTCACGACCCCACAAGAGCCGGCAGGGTCCACCATAGCCACGACGGCTGCCGAAGCCCACTGGCAGCTGGGAAAGGTAGAGGTCCATGGGGGTTGGTTCGCTAGAGTCCT
>BGNK01001750.1:93717-119293 GCA_003297005.1 Symbiodinium sp. clade A Y106 | reverse complement strand
TGGGTGGGTGGGTGTGTGGGTGCGTGGGTGCGTAGGTGCGTGGGTGCGTGGGTGCGTGGGTGCGTGGGTGCATGCGTGGGTGCGTGCGTTCGTGGGTCGTGCGTGCGTGTGTGTTTGTGTTTTTGGCAAACTATTTGTGTTCGGTACTGGCCTGATAGGCACCTGCTCGCCAAACTGGTCGAGTTCCTGTTACTGTTTGGGTGAATTTTTCTAGCCGCGAATAGGGAGGGCAAGTGACGTTCGACGCTGTTTTTACTGTGCGCTTGTGGGTTTCGGCGGCAGTGACTGGCCAGTTTCGTTGGGGCGTCTTGCTTCTCCGGTGTGTGCTTGGCTTGACTCTGAGCTTGCTCCCAGCTCACTAGTGAAGTCACTAGTGAACACCTGGCCGGTGCAGCACCCCGTTTTGGCATCTAGATGCTTCTTCCGCTGGCGATGACATGACGCTTGGATGGTGTCGGGTTGTGCTCTCAACTATGTTGAGTTTGCACATCTTCCCAAGCAAGTCCCCGATGCCATGCGCACAGGTGGGTAGCAGCAGAGTAGGATTCTGTATTTTTTTGCGGATACTCATTTCTTTCTCCAAGTGCCCGAATCCCTTTTGGCCTGGCCACAGCATCTGAACATCGCAACTACAAAGGTTCAAGCAGGCTCCCGTTTCAGTGCTTCCGGACGACATTTAACGTGCCACTTCGTTTCGGAATCCAAACTTAAACAAGCGCATCTATGCGCTTCCTAAGCTAATGATCGGATCTTTTCTTTCTAGTGATCATCTTGCTCCTGGGAAGGGCATGAACAAGTTCTTGGCGCAGCTGGAGATCACCTTCCGTCCCCCGGCGAAAATTCACAGAGCTCAGGGGGACCATTTGTGACCTACTGATTGCCGCGTGCCAGGAAGAGATCCGACCAATTTCCGTCCTCGAATCAACAAAGCAGAGTCTGTGAAGGCCTCCTGGACTGCACAATGCTTTCTTTTCAGCCGCAAAAACAACACTCACGAAAGTGAAGCCACGCGGGCCAGCTGCAAGCCCTGTGACGTCGTTGCAGGACCGTGAGCAGAAGCAGGCAGGCAGCTACTTCGTCTTGGAGGAGTGAGCACGAGGCACCTGATGGTGATGGTGAGTTCAATCCTGCTAAAGTGGCCTATATAGCACTTTTCGCTTCTTGTAGGGATGCCCTTTTGTACTCGTGCTGCATCAGACAGGTCTGACGATGCCGTGGCCTTCTGCGGAACACTGGAACAGTGAGCCGGCCATATCCTTTTCTGCCCATTCGTGCGAGATGTAGTTGTGAAAGTCGTGCGGGACAAAGCAGGTTGGAAGGTAGTATCACTGCTATGGGAGCTGTTTGTCAGTACAGGCTCAAATGCTTTGTGATCATTAACCTGTCGGAAGCTTCAGCGGGCGGCGACTTCAAAGAGCATCGCCAATAAGTCCCGGATCCGATGCGCCACTGCACGCCGAGTCATGAAAGTTCAGAAGCTTTTTTCCCCACCACGTGACGGTGCAGTTGTCATAAGAAGCGAGGCTCCATGACTTGGGGTAACGTGCAATGGCACTCGGGACAAGTGTACAGTTAACCGGCTGCAATGCAGCGGTGGAAACAAGAGCTCCGTTGGCCATCAGTTTCTGGTCGCAGTGTACCAGTTGCTGTCGCCCCACGGGATATCGGAGAGCAGATCAAGCAGAGACGAATTAGAATGCTTCCGTTGAACTGCGCCTGTCCTCGGCCCAAGTCAAGTTGGGCCAACGGCCATTCCAGAGAAGGATAGTTGACGATTGCAGGACGACTGGGAACAAGGTCAAAACTTGTAGGTCCAATCTGTCCTCCTGCAACTTTTACGACAGCTCCTCACCGTCACATCGTTGCTGGCTGGTTTCACATGTTGTGACAGGATGAAACGTGACTACGACCATCTATTCAAGCTGGCGCCTGAACCGCAACAAAGTGCATAGTTGGCAATGCCTCAGAGTTGTCCGTAGCACACATTAGCACACTACATCAGCCAAATCACTGCCTCGGAACTGTGGGCTTCCACACTAACTCTTGAAAGAGAAGGTTGTTTCATTCCGCGCCATATGTGCAAGCAACCTGCAACCATTCAGGGGTTGACTTGATCGGAGGTTTCTTGTTTGCCCCTCTGCATGCTTTGGGTGCGGATGGTCTGGTGCTGTGCTTCTGAATTTGCAGGTGTTTTTCGTTTGCAGGTTACTGCAAGGGAAATGGTGCCTGCTGCCATCATGTTAGTCGTTTCTCCATCCGCTTGAAGCTTCAGTCTTGCACGACTTTCGCTGCATGGAATGCGTGCCACTTTCAAAACACGCCGGTTCCGCGGGGCGGGCAGGGGAGGTCGTCATTCCATTTGAAGGCGAACTACCCCACTTTCTGTTTCAGATCTTCGTAGCCTAGCATGCTCGCGGCAGAGGCTTCGACGGTCTGCTGAGTTTTTGTGTTCGTCGTTTGAGCACCGAAACTGACGGTATTTCCGACACTGACGGTATTTTTCCACACGTCTTGCGTTTTTAAGAAAGAGTGTTTTCGTGGCAAGGTCATGCTGAAGATGCGGATGTTTATGCCGCTTCTGTTGCCCGTGCTATCTGTTGATGATGACGAAGAAGAGTGCGGGGCAGGGTTAGAGGGGAAGGGCGGGGAATTGACACATGTTGTGCTTTAGAGTCGGACAGCTTCTGTTCTTGCTGGATGCACTCCTCAACAAATTCGTTGACTTCTTTGGATAGTGAGTTTTCGATTTGAAAATTGCCTCGTGTTGTTTCGTGCTTCGGATTGGCTGGTGACGTCTGTGCCCGAGGCTTCCGATTCAGGGTGACCTTTGTGAATTATTCCGTAATTTGAAGGAGCCAACCATGCTATCAAACTCTCCCAGGGTCGTACCGTTTTCTGAGATTGACAAAGCCAGCCCTCGAAGTCCCGAGCATTCGCTGCTCAAGAAAGCTTTGGCCTTCTGGCAAGGTCTACGACTAAAGCACCTCACTTCACGGTTTTCATTTTCGGTAGTCCGTTTGAGCTTCACGCAGTATCTGGGCTGCAACGTCTGCAACCTTTCCACAGACGTTGCCAAAGTTTATCGCCAAGGTCAACACTTTCTCAAGTCAACCACTTCGCTCTCAGTTTACTAACCTTGTAGCCACATAGCCCTTAAAACATCTGGCGTGCGGCACTTGGACAGTACCTGTGGCCATGTGACGTTCCTTTGTGGGATGTGCAAAGAGTTTGGTCGAGCAGGCGAATCTTCAGACATGGCACGCTGACTGGCCGTTGGGTGTTCCAACATAAAGCCTTCTGCTTGAGTTGGCCGGCACTCCAACACTAGTCGAGGCAGTCATTGATTGACGGAGACATCTTGGAAACGCGCGCACACATTAAGTATAGAAATCAATAACTGCTAAACTTTCCGTTTAGCTCACTTCAAACAAATCCTGGCAGATGCGAACAGGTGGAATCACCTTCATATGCCGAGGAATCCTAAGCTTTTCCTGATACTCCCTCTGCAATCCGTTATAGCCGGCTCTGAATGAGCAGAGTTCAACAGGTGCCTTTCAACAATGACATTGACCAAACTGTGAAAAGGCCAATGTGAAGTAGGTAACTCTCGACGCCTGCACTGTACCTTCGACGAGTTCCAACTTGTTTTGGCAAAAACCTCTCAGAAGTTGTGCCGGGGGCGTCTGGGTTTGCTGCCCATCACCCATTTGGACTTTGCTAGCCATGATGCCTGTATGTTGAGGTTGTAAAGCGTTTTCCCAGGTTCTGGTGGCTGCCACATATTTGTTGATGCGCAGTCTTACCAGCGTTGGTTGGTGTGGGTTTTCATGGTCGGTATAATAGGGGATTACGTGGTACCAGGCAGTATGGTGTTTTGGCAGGTCTTGCATGCCTGTCGGCGGATGCCTTGCTGGACCATGGCTTTCGGATACCTACCTGCCTTGAGTGTTACGATCCGCATGTCCTGAACATCGCCTTCTTGTTCATCTGTCGCGTTGGTGCTCCCGGGCTTTGGTAGAGGCTTGCTTACTGTGGTGGAAGGCAACCTAGTGACTGTGCACACTTGCAGAAAACAAAATGTGCTATCGCTGGAGCCGATGTGATGTTTTTTGCAGTATGTTATGTCTCTCACTACTCCCAGACACTGTGCGAATGTGGAGTTTCTGAAACGGCGATGGTGGCAAATGTCGACACGAAGCATTGAGAAGACAGATTGGTTGACAGTTGACCAGTGTGTAGGACTTGGATGCAATTGGCTTCATTGCCCAAAGGTCTGCGGCGTTCCATGTGGAACCTTTAGACTCGGAGTGTCCTGAGTCAAGCCTGCAGTGTTGTGAAACATGCAATTGCAGGTGCTTATTGGTGATTCAGGCGCTGGCAAATCCTGCCTTTTGCTTCGCTTCGCAGACGATGCCTTTACTGATAGCTGCTCTTCCTCGTTGGTGCTTCTGTCTATGATCTCGCAAGATGCATGAGCCCGAGGCTACATCACAACAATTGGTGTCGACTTCAGGTTCAAGACGATTCCTGTAGACAAGAAGAATCTTGCACGCACTGGCTTGTGAAACCTTCAGTTTCTTCTTGGAGACAAGACAAGTGGAGCAAGCATTGACTGTGATCTCTAAAGCGATTTCGGCAAGCAGGAGTGCATCGAACTGCTAGACATGGCCCGCAGCTTTCCGCTGTTAAAACGACCGAACTAGAATAACTAGAACAGGCTCAACTTGGAACAGGCCGAGAATCCTTTGCACTCTAGTTTTGCCAATCACGGCAGCTGGCTGTGCTGAAACATGAATGAGGACGATCAAGCTCCAGATTTGGGACACAGCAGGTCAGGAGAGATTCCGGACAATCACCAGCGCGTCGCTTGCCTGCAGTTGGCAAGTTGCTTCAAAGCATCTCCGTGGTAGTTACAATCAATGCCTAAGACTGCAACATCTTTGCTCAGTCTCTGCTCCGAGCTAGGTATTCTTTCAGTTCCGGGGTAACTGATAAGATGACTTCGAAAACTTTCAGTGAGTCGGAGTTGGATTTCGAGAGGCTTGTAAGTCTAGCTGGGATTGACAAGGCAAGGGCACCCGCCGCAAAGACTCATTCCGCTAGAATGCAGCTTGTCATTGTCGCAGCTGCTCTATAGCCAGATATATCCGCTTGTCGCTTGAGAATGAACCTGGTCCCCTTCCAGACTGTGCAGTAAAGAGCCGTTGGATCGGCCCTGTGGACATCACTCTGAAAGGATGAAGGGATCAGGCGCAGAGAGGTTACAGCGACAGCAACAACAACAGTAACAACAACCACAGCAAGAGCAACTGCAACAGCAACAACAACAACAACAGTCATCGCCGTCAAAACAGGAAGCCAAGAGGTTGTGCCCGCGAAGCCATGCTTCGACCTGTCCACCCAGATTGGCTTACTGTATTCGACTATCTGTCGTCAGTTCACTTTCTTTCATAGAGCTTACACATGCTTGCACGAGGCTCTAATCTAACCCCCGCATTCCCAATCGAGTACTTTGACTTCAAGTGCTTTCGAGACATTTTTGACGTCTGCTCTTGCCCTATGCAGATTCGCTCACAGTTTCTTCGCAGACTTTTGCAGCTGCCCCAAAGTCAAGAGCAAGAGTTTGCTTAAGCATTCTCGCATGACTTTTTGATGAGGTGTATTTGTTGGAGCACAGGGGCTGTTGGTGCCAGCTCGTTTAGACGTGTAGCGTGCCGTTCGAAACATGTGCAACTGTGTGTGGACGCTTGTCCACACAATTCTCCAAACAAGGTACTATCGAGGTGCTGCCTTGAGCTCAGGCAACAGGTGATACCGACAGCATGTGTCACGCAACAGTCTCGAGCTTTTCTCTTGAGTCAGGACGGAATTATCCTTGTTTACGACATTTGTGACCGGGAATCGTTCAATCATGTTGATGAGTGGTTGAACGAAGTAAACCGCCGCTCGGTTGCACACCTGCGCATACCATTTGGCCATGCGTTGGGTGTTTTTCTGGCAAGGTTATGTCAACGAGAACACCTGCAAGATCCTCATCGGCAACAAGTGCGATATGACTGCAGAAAGGCAGGTCTCCACCGAGGAGGCAAAGAAGAAAGCAGAAGAGCGGCCCTCAGATTGCTCGAGCGGTGCTTTAGGCGGAATCACACTCTAACATGCAGCCTCTGTTTCTTCAGATGCTAGGCATGGTAGGCATGACATTGGAGCAGCACAGGATCTGGGCATTGCGTTCATTGAGTGCTCTGCCAAAGACGCAACAAACGTGGAGGATTCTCAGCTGCGACCGTGAGAGGTTTGTTTAATGACGACGATGGACTGAGATGGACTGAGGCTGCTTTCCAGATGATGTCAACAGAGCTGATAGCGACCCTTTCCAGCACACCGATTTTCTCGTGTCCGCATGGAATGGAGACTTCTGATCTTTCAGGAAGAGTGAGAAGCAAGGGGCACGCCCGCAGCGGCCGGCAGGAGGTACAGGCCTGCTCCAGCCGAATTTTGCCAGCAAGCTGTGCATGCGAATCGCGGTTGGACACGGCTGCGTCAGAGCGCCATGTGGTGAACACTCGCTCCAGCTCAGGAAGGAACGGGGCACAAGCGCATGTGGTGGCTGTGGCCAGGGCTAACTGCCCTTCTCACAGCTGGACTGGGCGGCTTGCCTCGTGTTACAGTCTAGGACAAGCTGGTTGCTAGGACTGCTAGGATACGCAGGAGGCGGCGCTTGCGAGATGTTGGGTGGCAAATCCGAAATCCAACCCTGCACCGTCGCTGCGCAACTACTCCGTGCCAGCGTTCTTCGACAGTCTTTTCAATGAGTTTATTGTTTGCTTCCCAAAAGCTATTTACCAGACATCTCTCACATCCACTTTTAGGGGCCGACTCTCGATCCATTGCCGAGCCTGGCGCCTTGCCGACTTCACACGTGCATGAGCCCTTGACAGGCTCCATGAGTTCCGCTGTTCACACCCTGTCTCAGGTTTGCCGCGGAGCATTGGTGCAGAGCAGGCAGCAGTGCGCCCGCGGACCAAAAGTTTGTTTGAACGCTGATGAGCCGGTGACAAAGGCTAGGTTGACTTAAGAGGCAGTGGGCACCCTTCTAAGATACTCAGCAGGATTTCGTGAAGCCTACCACTGTCAAATACTACACGCACAAAGCTCGATGCCTCAAATCTCTGAACTAAGACTACAAACATGCCAAAACTGTGATGCCGGCTCTAATGCAGCTGTCGCATGCTGGTCTAGTGTTGTCACCTGCAGCTCCAAGTTGTTGCTGCTTTGGCTCAAGTTTTCAAGCCTTCCTGGGAACTGTCGACACCTGGCCACCGAAACCAAGGGTGGTAACTTGCCCATTCCGCTTCTTTTGTCATCCTGGGTATTCCCATATTCGCTTCGTTTTTCCAAGGTGCCGGCCTCAGTCCGTTACACGTCGAGGGCCGCAGCAGAGGGTTGACAGTCGAGCTCGCCCTGCTTTGCCACAGATCCTGTCGATGGCACCAAGATGGACAGCAGATTCCCCAGCGTGCGTGGTGCATGGAATGACTGCCTATTTGTTCCATTTGATTTTTGCTTTCCGCTCACATCGGCTCAGGTAGTCGGAGGTGCTGAGAAAGGCGGTATCTTGGTTCGTCGTGGACAGGCCGGCCTGTCTGGTGGGTCACTGTCCGAGGTTTGGGCGCGTCTGGCCACCCACAGCTGCAGGAACTGGCTTCGGCCGCTCTGCCCGACCGGCTTTCCACCGGTGCCGAGGACTGCAAAGCGGAAGCAGCCTGACCGACTCGCAAGGGTACCTGCGCCGTCAGCTACTCGTAGCATCCCAATACAGCCATGATCAGCAATGTGGTGGTTTGAACGATGTCATCCGAACTTCTCAACTGACCGAGTCGATGCCGCTGAATTCTGCGATTGAGAATAAGAGCTCTGCTAATCTTGTCACGTGAAAAACAGTCCTGACCCTGGCATAAGTCGATGTGAATGTCCTGAAATGCTACATGCACGTCAGCCGTCATCATCCAGTCGCCGTCGCTTGGTTTCTCGGTAGAATTGCCAAGCAAGGGCGAAGTTGGCTGATGTCTGGGGGAGGTCGAATTGTACAATTCCTGCGGCCAGCTGGTCCAAGAATTGGCACCTGCTTCTTACAGTACATGCTCGATTGCGTATGAGTTCGTGTATGTTGGTAGAGTCATCGCCTTGTGTGGGGCTTGTTGGTCAGAGTCTTTTGCTGGACAGGGCATCGCAGCCTCTCCCACCAACGAAACGCAGCGAGGAGCGTGAGTCCAAAAAGGCTAACCGTCGACTTGAGAATCCATTCACAGTGCGATACGGCGTGCTAGGAAGAAGATTGCGTCCAGACAGGGAGTGAGCAACGGTCGGAAGACGCAAGAGCCAGGAGACGACAAGTAGCTGGGGCCGGTGCTTCTGCTTGCATGTTTGTTAACGCAGCAGTGAACAATTTGCTTTGACGTTTTACTTGGCAGCGTCAACACTGGAATACCTGCCTGTAGTGTGGCTGTGGGCCCTTCGCTCTTGAGTGCGTTGATGCCTGGAGGCCAGAGTCGAAGAAACAATTTTGATGGAACCTGTTTCATTGTTTCAAGATTGTTTCATGTCTGGTTTCCTTCCATCAGGTCTCGTGTCCTACATCTTATTCCAAGATACAAAATGGATGTCCAGGAGAATAATCTATGCTGTCGGTACGTCTAAAAACATGGCTTGTCGTAGGCAATGTGTAGCTATTCCCAGGTACTGCTTCCCTTGTCATGTTCGGGTTTTCTGGCGGCCGACGGCTGGTTGCTGTTTGATTGATATCGTTTCTCGGTCGTGGGACTGCTTCTAGATTCCTGGTTGGTTGACCTGTAAAGGTCGATTTGCCCACGTCTGGTTTCGTCTGAAGGCACCCAAAAAAGTTGATGATCGATCGATTTTTTGATGCTCGACACATGTTTGCTTGCAGGATGGTGGGTGGGTTTGTTTGATGGATCGCGGAAAATGACTCATCGTTCATGAAACGTCAATACGGATTGAGCAGCCCACCATGTCACAGCCCTGGAGGTTGAGGAACTGCACACATCTGGAGAGCGTCTTCATTTCCGCCGAATCACTGGTACCGGCCCCGAGGTCTCTGGCCCAGTCGTTTGGCCACGGTGTCTTTTCTTCCTCTGGTGTCTGGACCCAGGAGGGTTGGGTGAGCGTGCGGATCAGTGGAAAAGAGCTGCTGCAGCGACAGGCGTGTCACTGAACGCCATTTCTTCGAACAGCCTGGTTTCTACTGCATTCGGCAGGACGAGTCAGATGTGACACCATCGAATAGTTGCAAAATGGCCTTGAACTGAGTTGTGCATGAACTTTGAGTGCCCGAAAGCTGCCCAAGCCCAAGCCTCGCCTCTGCTCAAGGCCTTGAGCCTTCCCATCAAGCATCGAGAAATAGTTGGACCAAGCTCCGGATACCGCCATCGCTGGGTTTTGGCCCGAGCAGCAGAGCAGCAGGGGATATGCAAGGTCTCGGTCTCGACATCTCTCGGCGTCTACGTCAGGCTGTCAACATTGATGCCTGGCACCCCGAGGGTGGATCCGCTTGGACCACAGTCGAAAGCTGAAAGCTCCTTCCAGAGCCTGCAGCCTGCACCTTCTAAGGACGGCAAAGAGTTTCAATTTTTGCTGCACCTCATCAAGGAAGAGACAGACAGAAAAGCCGATGCTCTGGCATGATTCTCTGCTTGCCCGATGCCCGCGGTTCTTCTTTTCGGGTTGGGCGCACGTGGTGTCCCTATTTTGTGAGAAGTTTTTCCGTTATGTTCGATAGGTTTTTCCGTTCAACTTGCAAAGAACCGAGCGAGCGAGCAAGCAAACAACATATCAAAGCAAGCAAGCAACAAAGCAAAGCAAAGCAACACACAACCCAATGCAAAGCAAGGCAACTACAAACTATTGCGACTATTACTATTGCTATCAATTGCTATTACTGTTACTATTACTGTGTCTATTCCTATCACGATCACTGTTACTGTTCCTGCTGTTACTACTAGTACTACAATACAAGTCGTGATACTCATGTTTGTTTATCATTCTCAGTGTTGTCAATGTTACTAGTAAGTAGTATCACTGGTATTATTACTTGCTCTTGCTATTGCCACTACTATTGCCGTTATTGTAATGATTACTGATATTACTGTTGCATCTATGAGTCCTATACGATTTTTACTAACTTTCGTGCTATTACTAATTTTGCGATTGTTTTTGTTACTAGTACAGTTTCGTATTGTTACTATCGCCATTAGTATTACTTTTGCAATTACCAATACTGTTGCCTTTAGTTTTGTTCTTAGGTGTTGACTATTACCATATTCGTATTCACGTTGCTGGGAATAAGGTATGAGTTTCGGTGTTATAGTTTTAGTATCAGCATTTCCCCCCAAAGAGTGTGACAACACTCTGGGGTTCTTCCATGAAGTGTAAAGAGAGTGTTGATTGAGCCGCGCGCCCTTGAAAAGAAGCTCCCCCGTCCCATTCTCTGCAACAAATGACAAATGCTGCAAGTCCGGTCGCTGCGTCCTGTGATTTTACACAGGATGCTCGCGGTGCGCGTCCCCCGATGTAGTGCGGCACATAGTTTTCGCTCACGTCTCATTGTTTACAGAGCATTTATGTGGTAGGCGTATCCTGTCCTGCCCCTCGTCCAGTGTAAATAATACTCTTGACAGCTTTAAATCGCCGCAGTAGTTGGGGGAAACGATTCCGGGTCTCGCAAGCTGAGGTGGGGAAGCATAAGTCTAGCGCCTCCGAAACGCGCCAGTACTGCGGGGAAAGCAGTTCCGCGGTGGTCCTGGATCCGCCAGTACTGCACTTGGGAAAGCATTCGCGCCGTGCTCCCGAACCAAAACTGGACAAAGCATACTTCCGACCTAATTGGGCGACCGCGTCAGCAGTGGGGTTGCCGATGTTCCGACCGATCGCAAGACGTCCTGCTGAAACGTCTTGACGCGCATTTCTTGCAAGTATGACAGCCAGGTCATGAGATTCAAGTTCTTAGAGGATCAAAAGCGGGCTCTTGTCTCTCGACTGTTGGTGCGCCTGTGCCTTACTTCGTCAGCCTGTGCCAGAAGACACTGTCTTCTCATTGGTTATTGAAAGTAACGATGGAACCAAGCCTCTGCGAGCACTTGAGGCAGTTCATCCGAAAAATCATAACAGTGTATACGTTGTGAATCAGGCATGTCGCACCCCGAAGATGCAAGCCAAGAGCCAGGGATAGCTAGAGTCTAGAGCCTAAAGCGCTCATTGCATCAACTCTCATGAGGCTATAGTAACCCAGGTTGCAGCAACCATGCAAAAAAGCTACACACTCACCGAATGGTGTTCCTGTGCCATGTCCAGAATGCCAGGATCAGCAACATAAACAGTGAAGGTTATAGGATGTCGCAAACTGCAGATCAGGCGCCCCTGCATGCTACACCGCCATCAATTAGTTTGGCATTTTCATTGGCAGGAGTCTGACCAAGGTGTGCCTGCCCCAGCACGACACATTACATGTATATCTCCATATATATATATACATGTACAGACATACATACGTGCATTTGTATGTCATATGTATTACGTATGTATTACATATGTATTACATATGTATTACATATGTGTGTTACATATGTGTGTTACATAGGTATTACATACGTCCACATGTGTACTACACACACATATGTACTGTAAATGTATATTAAGTTCGTATTACACATGTATTTCACATGTTTTCATTTGCATTACATGTATGTAGATGTAGATGCAGACGTAGATGTATAATACGTCACCCACTCACTCAAACACTGTAGCACACAGTCAATCACTTTACTGCACTACTGTAGACCTTGCAAGCAGAGAAACAGACATTGTCTTGCTGCAGGTACACGCTGGGACGTCTCCCACTGCATTACGAAAGCATAATAAAGGATGTGCGCGATTTCATTTGGCAGTGATCCCACAAACTCTGTCACCGTGATCCCACAAACTCTGTCACCGCCCCTCGAATTGCAACTTGACTGACATGACTGACATGTCCCTCGGCAACGGAGACGCGTATACGCACACACACACAAACAAACACACACACACACACACACACACGGAGACAGCCACGCAGGAGTATTGTGCGCTTTCTGTTACCCATGATCGTTTGCAAGTAATCTCAAAATAGGAACATAATAGAACTCATGTTCAAGGTAGCAGCTAGCAGGTCTTCTACAGAAAAGGTCAACTAACTAGGTGACACGTGACCCGTGACCTGTGCCTGTGCTTCGGTGGCAGGCAAAGCCGTTGCACGGAGACGCACGCAGACGTACACGGACGCATGCAGACGCACGCAGACACACGCACGCGCAGGCAGACGCACGCAGATGCACGCAGTCGCATGAACCGAACCGAAACCAGCACGACCCAAACAGATATGTCCGAACAACACCAAGGACGTGTGAAAGGAAACGCACCGACACTGAATCGGAAGGTACCGATCCGAAACCAACTCGGATCCGAAAAAGCAGACGAACATAGAATAACCGACGAGGTTCAGGAGTCGAGTGGACGCAGGCGGATGCGAAACGGACGGCAACTGAAACTGAGCCGAACACCGACCGGGACCGAAAGGAGTGAGCCACGTGGGAATGTAACCGAATAGCGCGCAAAAGCGTAAGAGCCAGATCGCGAACAGAAAAGAAACCGTGTGGAATCAGTGCCGAGCCGGAGAATGCCCGAGCATAGACCTCCGGTGGGCCTTAGTGTTCCAATAATGAGTCTAATATGAACCTGGATACAACCCAGGGCTTAGCGCTGGGTCTCATATGTGGGCCCTGAGTAGGCCCTACTGAACTTGAGGGGATCGCCGGAGACAGGATTTGGTCCGAAATCAAACGTTGCATGGAGACCTCGAGAGTCACGTGGACTGCACAATCAAACTACTTGGCCACATGAGTACAGCCATGTGCGCAGCCATAGGCACAAGCACATGCACACATGTGCATTTATTTTCATTCACACCCGGGTTGCCCTTGCTCCTTCTCGCTTAAACTCACTCACATCGTCACTTCAACCTTTAGCGCGGGAGCCGCCTCGCAGATGCTGGGGGAGCCAGATGCGTTTCCAAAAAGGGGGAGGTGTGGAAGTGGAGGCCGCGCGCATGGAACACAAGCCCACGCTCCTGGGCGACCGGCCACTCAGCCCAGGAAAATGGAGGAATACCCTGACGAACCCCTCCAAAATGAACCGAAACCAGATACCGGATTGGTAGATACCCCAGGCCTCCAGCCGCGGCGGATATTCTTTTCGAAATCAACAGTCGAGCCCTGTATCTTCAAATGTACCGGATGTACGGCAGAGTACAGCCATGATGTCTTTGGTCTGAGGTCTTATGTCAGAACGCAGGCACCGGCGAATCCGGAGTGTCTTCGTTGGCAGACTGCGCGAAGATGGGCGAAATTTTAGGCATTTTCAGCAGGATAGCCACTATTAGCTGCAGAAACCCGCCTGCCAGTTCACGACGCACACGCGACCACGGGTCGCGTCCATGTTGCAAACAAAGGTCATGAGATGCAAATCCCACTGCACCACAATGCTGCCAATGAGTGGCAAGGACTGTTGAACTGGCCTGAGCCGCTGGCCACGCCATGGGCTCCAGGCCTTCCTGTGCAAAAGTTGGCAGTGCTCTCGCCTTCTTTTGTTCACTCCGGAGTGACAATGAGCACACTACCTTCACTCTACATTCAGTCCACCTCATCCTATGCCCAGCCAGAAAAGACATCACAAGATTCACAGATGCAAAATGATGATGCCCCGGCAGGCAGCAGTTTTGCGCGCCTTCCTTGCCAATAAAACAATGTTCGACACATGCTGATGTTGCCATCACTAAGCTGCTGATGGGCCACAGGAACTCCGAGCAGAAAGAATGCAAGCAGACAGACCGAGGCATGCACGCGATGCGGTTGGACATGGTAACCTCGCATGTCGTAATTGCCATGCAGTTTCGGTACTAGTTCCCGGGTGGCCAATGACATGCTGGAAGCGAGGTCAGGCGAGTGCATCGTCTCTGAAGCTCTGTCGCATGCAGATGGGGCACTTGTGTTCTGCCGCAGGTGTAGTTTGTAGTGAGCGGCTTGCTGTCAGGAACATGACAAATTTCAAAGACATCGAAATCAAGAGGACCAAGGGTAAGTCAGGAACTCAGCATATGTTGGTGCCCTTACTTGCAAGCTGCAGTTTGGCTGCTTAGCTTACTACACTTAAGCATCAGCTGCATCGCTTCAAGCCGGCATAGCAGCGCGGTCGCATGGTGTAGTGTGGCTGAGCGGCAGAATTTGCCCCGCATTAGGCGAGACTCGCGAAGCGTTCCGGGCAAAACTCTTGACTTGTTTCAGATGCTTGCATCCTGTGGACTCGCGTCGCATGTGCAAGACAAGGCTTTGCAGCACGAAGCTGAACTGCACGTTTGAAATTGCAAGCACTGTTGTGATCGTCATGGGGGGACCTCGTGTGGATTGGCCTTTGTTGGGCACCCTGATACAGCGATCCATTAGCACAATGTGTGCTACCTGCGCCAGCCGGAACAAACAAAGCAAATGGAAGCCATGACTTGCTCATATGACACAGGAACGTCTGTGGGAATCGCGCCAACACCGTGCGACCACTGACAGCTGAGATGAAAGCAAAAGGCCAGCAAAGCAAGCCAGTCTGCTGAGCACAGGAAGCCCTTCTTGGCCCAGCCGCTGCCTCCCGAAGACGAGGCGCACGATGGATGTCTCCTTGCTTCGTCACACTGAGTACGACATGTCAATCCGCGGCAAGGCTCCCAATTGGAATGTGAACTGCTCCCACGAAGGCAAATGGGCCACCATCTGAGTCACAGTCACGACACGTACCGCAGCTGAAGACTCCGTGTAGCAGAGAGTCAGTGTAATCCTGAGTCCCAGGTTGTGTGTGCCAGCGAGCCGCACGTCATCGCTGGCATTGACGTAGCAGAGTCTGCGACTCGAGTCTGTAGATATCTATGGTATGCGTTGGCCACAAATCGCCTGCAGTGAGGCTGCGCAGAAAAAGACGAGACGGGGAACCGATAGACTTCCACGATGTCTTCAAGGAGCGCCGGCAACGGGTGCCAATGACGGTGCACCTTGGTTGACCGAGAGGACAACCTCACATGGAAAGAGTGGCAGTATGTAAAAGAGCACGGTCCCTGCCTTGACCGAGAGTACGAGGTGGGAGCCTGACAATATCCGAAAGGTAAGAAGTACAGACAATACGGGGGTCATTGGGTCAGGCCTTCTCGCGATTCTGGTCGGCGAAGGAGGCTTTCGTGAAAGCACGAGGGGATGGTCTTGCCTACCCATTGGGCAAGGCCAGTGTGCCGCCTGTGCTTTCTTAACATCATGTCCCACTGCCGCAGCTGCCGCCTGAAAGGCAGAGTTTCATTGGAAGCCAATTGACGGATACGAGTTCGGGACTGCCTTTGAGGGTGACGTTCACATAGAAGGCCTTTGCAGCCTGCACATCAGCAGTCCTCAAGCTGGATGGCCTGTCATAGGTACGCACAGCCCGAAGTGGCGGTTCGTGCAATACAGGACTGCTGAAATCCGCTCACAATGTCTCAGCATGGGATTTCTCCTTTTTTGGAGGATGCCCGGGGACTCCCCTCATTGGACGACGGTTGGTAGAGGACCGTTGACCGACATTGTAGACGCGTGTCCCCGCCGTGCTTGGGTTTTTTATGGCCCGGTTGCCAATTATCTAGCTGGGTCTATATCCGCAACCCTCGGCTACCGGTATGTGGTTTCAGCAAGCCACAAAGAGTTGCTTTGTTACTGCCTTCCAGCTGTGATGAGGGAAATGCGCAGGCAGAGCTCGAAGGAACCGTTTGAGAGTGGCAGGTTTAGGACCCTGACGCCGCGGTGAGGCAGGGGCCTCCTGGACGTACACGGCTGGAGTCTGACGACACAAATCGACACGCCGTTGAATGGCGACCCAAATGTTGGTTCTGGGCTTCACGGCCTCAACTCCAGCAAAGGCCGGCAGGAGCTCGCTGCCGCCACAAAAGCCTGCCGGTACAAAGGAGATCTGACCCAGGTGCGTTGCAACCGTTCAAACAAGGCATCTTGCTTCAAGTTGAGCTGGGCTGCGAATCAGTGGAAAAGGACCACTCGGCACGATACCTGGCAACAAGAGCGACTACTGCTCAATATCATGCGTATGGCGCTGTGCCAATCTATGGTTGCTTGCCTTGCTCTCTAATGTTCTCACAGTCGTACAGAAGGTGATGCAGAGTGGGCTCAGAGAGCGTTCAGGATCGAGGAACTGTAGAGCGATAGTAGGATCGCTGCGCTCGTGCCACCCTGCTCCTCCCGGCCAGGACCCAGAAACGAGATGCCTGCGAGATGCAGAAGGGACAAGATGCGGTAGCGACTCGAAGGTGACGCAAGATCAACTCCAAAATGCTCAGCTGAAGGCAAAGTTCAACATTCAAGCTCAGGCGCCTTCAGCGCACAAATGAGGGCAGCCAAGCCTCCCGACAGATGCTTGCGCCAGCACCAATGAAGGTAAGCGGCTGGTGCCATCAAAGACACCATTGGTTGGCTGAGCCAGAACACGATCCTCCGGTGGTGGTGAGACATCTCAGCAAGCCGCCATGGAACAGACCACAACCGAACCGACGAAAGCCAGCACGAACAAAGCGAATGCGCTTCCACTACACTCTGCTGAAGCCCATGTGCAGGCTCCACTCCACACATAGACGGGCCACAGTGAGTTTGGAGCCTTGGCCAGAACCCATCGTGCAGCCTGCCACATCGTGCCGTCAGCCTCCACCTGCTCCACCTGCTCCCATTTCTCCAGAGTCGCCTTCCAGCGTGGTCACCAAATGCACATCTCCACATCGAGTGTCTCGGTGACATTGATTAGCTGGCCTGGAAGCATGATGAAAGCGCGGACCTGAATGATGTAACGGCAAGGAGGAATGACCGATACGAAGTAGCAGCATTGGACGCAGACAGTTTGACCGGCAAGTGGGCGAGGCTGGAACATTCAGGCTGCCCTCCTAATTTCGCTGGTTCGTCTCCATGAGAGTAGTTCAGGTACGGAATGATGGAGCAGGCTTACAGGTACAGTGAAAAGCGGACGACAGAGACTATCATAACAATGCATAATCACAAATGAACAAATGAAGAAGCACGTAGATATGCACAAGAAAGTAAGGAAGTGAGGGAGGAAGGGAGGAAGGGAGGAAGCGAGGAAGGGAGAAAGGAAGGAAGGAGGCAAGCAAGCAAGCACATAAGTTAATGGCTAGACAAAGAAATATGTAAATGCATTAGATCATCAACCATCAAAGGTGCAAACTGATAGATAGACAGATACCGAAATAGATAGATAAGTAGACAAGCAAATGGATGAATACATCTTTGCATGTAAGTACATGTGTATAGTGTACATGTGCATACACATACACAGATACAGATGCATATTACATATACAACTGTATACACGAAATGCATATACAATATGTATGTAAGATATACATATATACACAAACGCACATACAAAAGCCAGCCTTCTAGGATGATCGATAAGGCTGAAGTTTGAGGGAAAGCGAATTGGAGGGTCTCTTAAAGCATGCTGGTTTGATTCTTCGAAGCGACACGCGGTTGAACCCGCGGATGGTGTTCGTAGGGTTATGGTAGTGTAATGTAGTGTACACTACACGTAGGTTGGAGTGCATGTCTGCAAGTGTTCGTTGTGAATTACAAAGCCTTGGGTTTCCTTTGCCTGAGCTTGTGAGGTCACAATGCTTGGATGTGCCTGAGAAGCCTGTGCCCGAAAGCCCCAGCTCGTACGCCATTCAGCCTGCAGCTTGTACGTACCTACAGACATACCTAGCTTACAAAACTCTCTCTCTCTCTATATATAACGTATCATGTATACGCAGTATGTTAATTAGTGTTAATCGCATCTTCCGAAATCCTTGGGTTGTCAGTTTCAAAGCATGCCGCCAGGCACGGGGAGTTCACGAAGACACTACGGAAACCCCAGGAGCTCTTCTCTGAACTTGAGTGGCAGGTGCGATCGAAGCGTCAACGGTGGTGTGTTAGCGATGCGTTTGACAGGCCCACTTGGAGTCCCACAGCCCTCATTTTGATGTCCTTCCTGTGGGTGCTCTGGTTCCACAGGACCATACAAAGGTTCTGCTGCGCAAGCATAGCAGCTTGAAGCATGACGTCGCTGCACATCAGGATAACATGGGTGCGTATGTGGCGGCCGGTGGCATGCAATTTCCTTGAAACAACAAAGTACAGGCTTTGTTTGTCGCCATCATAGCTTATTCAAGAGTTTTGGTGCACAGCTTTCCCTGTTTTGCCGAAGGTGTGAACAGGAGCACACATAATAGTAAATAGGCAGCGGGCCCCGCATCTACACCGGTTGGTGTTTCTCAGAGCACAAGCCGCAAACTCATGGTCTTTTTTGATGATTCCAAACTGAGCTCCGTGCGAAACACTTGCAGTCTCCGTCTCACGACTACATGCTGAGAGTTGAAAAGAGAGCTTGGTTCCAGTCAGAAGGCTTTGATCTCAGAGTTGCCGGAGCTGGGCTGACGCCACCCGGAAGGGAGGAGTATCATTATCACGTTAGGAGGATGCTGCACTTTGACACTCAGCATACTGCTGTACAAAGAGAGACTATGTGCAAGCAGCTTGGACGCCTGTTCGACGCAGCGCCAGAAAAGTACCCGGATAGGACATGCGAGTTGGCAAGGCTTCCGCATGGGGCGGTTGAAGTCTGAAGTAGATGGGTGCCGAAGAGCCTTGAGCCAGACCAACACATTGCACCTAGGAGCACTGACAGGCATCTTGGTTGAGGCCCGTTTGTTTTGCACTTGCGGTTTGAGACCCGACAATGAGATCCCAAATTGTGACAGCACTCAACGCATGTTCGCACTGCGGGTGTGTGTCATGAGCTGGGCCGCAACATAAGGAAAGTTTCGCAGACAAAAAACAAGAAGCTTCGGGATGCTCGAGGATGAAGCCCGACGTAAGAAGCCGGTGCCATCAGGGTGACGGCAAGCCCGTGTTCCAATTTCTGTAAGATGTAGACAGGGGCACGGGCGGCCTCGCCCCAGTGTAGCGTGCAGAAGCCAGGCAAAGACGTCAACGCCGGGTCCGGGCTGTGGAGTAGAAACTTCGATCCGATTGTTCTTCGCGTTGTTGATTTGTGGTTTCGAAGTTTGCCCTGCTGTGTCGACATGGCAGGCTCGTCCGCCGACACAACATGTCAAACACGCCGGCAGACGTTGACCGAGAAGTCTTCTGGGGTCGGGATTGAGTCAGCCTGGGAAAACAAATAATGCATCATGCAGATGCTGGAATGTACACGTGCGCACAGAAGCAAGCATGTCATGCCCCCTTGCGAAAGCAAGGTGCTGTAGCTTAGTTAGGATGGCGACTGCTCGAAAGCACACCTTGAACTCGCAGGCGAGCTGTTCTGGAGAGACACTCACCGGCGTGTATAGACACTCTAGCTTGTGAGCTTGAAGGTGTGCGGCGATGCTAGTGCCACACGTCCCTGAGCCAGCCTGGAGAAGCCTGGATAGGCACAGCTGGCAGCTGTGCCAACTGGTGTGCCACAAGTGTCTCGAAGCCATCAACTTGTGAGACCCTGAATGGCACGTGTCTACGACTGGGAGGGAAGCAGAAGGGCGGATTTATTTGTTTGCGCTTGTTTGTTGTTCGGGTCTGCTGGTGCAGGCTCCTGACACATAGCATAGCGTCGTTTGGATGGAGCAAGAAGCCCAGATGTTGGCCACATCAGCCGCAAAGACACGTAGTCTCCTCGCCTTTTACATGTTCTTTGGAAATCTCAAGGTCGGATGCACACTCTATGCGCAACACTCTCGGTTCCATTCGAGAAGACTGAGAGGGAGGGCAGCTGTTGGTGTTCGTGAGGTGTTGTTTTGACAGCTGTGGCACCTCCACCACCGCACCCTCACCTGCTGCTAGCTTACAGGGCCTGGCACATTCACACGTTGCCTTCGGTTATGGGCTGCAAGCTGGACGCTCCGAGCAACTGTGTACTTCACTGGTGTCACAGGTCAGAACTGTTACCCAGAGAGCATCGACAGGCAACGAGCCGATTCTTACATGCTTCCCGATAAATTCTCCAAGCCATCGAGGTACGCAGAGAGCCCTCCAGAGACCCACCTGAGGAGTCTCGAACATGTAGCTCAAGCTGAGTGCGAAAATGAGTCGGTGAGGATATTGGCGATGCCTTGCTGGGGAGACATTCGAAACTTTATCAGCTGGGACCTCTGGTTCAGAAGATCTCAGGTCTCTATTTCGAGATGCAATCCTTAATGCTTTGCATTGCATGTTGCAGGCGGCGGAGAGAAGTGGAAGCCGAGCTCAAACAAGAGTTCAGCTTGTGGGAAGCCTTAAAGTCTTTGCTTGGCGAGCTACCAGAGCAGTACGGTGCGAGCAGACTGCTCCTAGCGGCACAAAGCTGCAAGGCCAGAAGAGGCGACTGCAGTACTGCACGAGTTGAGATCGAGGCTCCATGCCATGCGACTTGCACACAAGAATGTAACACGGGATGATGGAAGCTTGGCTATCTCGTGTTTTGCAACTACAAGTAGCACGTCAAGCGCAGCCGGAAAGGAATACTCTAAAGGCCGTGTGCCCATGTGAAAAGCCCGCGAAACTCGCCGGCAGATACCGTATGCCGACCATCATAACGCTTCCCCCTCGTGTGATAATGCAGATGTCAGCCCCTGAGCCCGAATGAGGAGTCTGAGTATGGCGTTTAAGCCTCAATCGTGGCAGCTGCAGCTTGTAATATAGCATCTGTCAGCCGTCCAGGCGATCGACGCCGCTTGGGTGCCCTCCACCCGTGCCAAAACCGCGCATGGGTGTCTCCCTGAGAAATTTTTGAAGCAGGGACCCCAGGGAAGTAAACTCGATGATTCAGCTGCCAAGGCAAGTCCAAGCTGCTGGAGCCGGCATGTTTCACGAGTGGAAAGTGTTGTGGGTGGTTGGCCGTATCCCTGCCAGTCCGCCCATTCCGAAGCTGCCCGAGCAACATCGGCCGCCACGTCAGATGCTTACTGAAGAAATCCTTCGAAGCAGTACGGCACCAGTTTTGCTGGTACCAAGGCTGGGGGGTTGGAGACGCCGCGGAGAACATCGATCCCACCACGCAGGATTGCCTGATGTGGTAGCAGCGCTCGACTATGCGAGCTCAGCTGGATCTGCGCTTTCTCGAAGAGGCACATGCCCAGACACCATGGTGGAAGAGTCGCACTCAGAATCTGGATTTGGCGATGCAAGACCTCGGACATTTTCGTCGTGGATTAGGTAGCACTGCATGTGAGTCTTGGGGTCAGGCTGATTGAGGTTGCCTGGATACTTATTACTTATTCCGTGTTTTGGGTCTGATCTTGGACGGGCAGTGATTGGGCTTTTGAGCCTCCTTTCAATTGGATAGAAGTCAGTAGAAGTAGTATGGAGCTCGAGTTGCGCTGCGGGTGTTGTGTGAGGTTGGCATGTGCTACACTTGGGGGAAGATGGCAGGTGGCAGGTCTTTCAAGTTGCATTGTCGCACAGTGATTCACCATGACGTGTCGGTGGGCCTGCTGCCAATGTGCGCGTGTGTGCTTGTGTACACCTTGATTCTAACCTGAAGGTCTTTGGGTGCCAGTGAAAGTTTTGAACTTCGCTCCGTTTCGTCGAGAAAGCAGGGGCACCGTCTCTCAAGCATGGTTGACTGTCCAACGAAGAGGGCCATACTTGTGACTGATACAGTATGGATAGAGGACGCTCGATCCACGTACCTGCCTTTTTCCAGATTGTATTTGGCAACCAGGCTAAGACGAGGCTGGAAACATTCGTCATCTTGCTGACACAGGTGTTTGATGAGTACTCAGGTGTTACTACTTACTACCATGGAGTTAGTGGTAGAAGCTTTTATCACTTTACAACCACTGTCTCCGTGTGTGGTTGGTCCATGTCACTGTACAGGGTAGAGACTGTCCTCGACTCGGCAGCCTGGTATCCAAGATGTGCGAGCCCAGGTTGGAGCAAGAGACCTTGGCTAGGCCGGCGGGGAGGCCTCGATGGGCAGTGTCGGGTTGCTCGCTTTCAGGCGGAGTTCCGAGAGGCGAGCCGGTGTTGCCTCAACAG
Organism: Symbiodinium sp. clade A Y106; assembly: GCA_003297005.1. NCBI lineage: Eukaryota > Dinophyceae > Suessiales > Symbiodiniaceae > Symbiodinium > Symbiodinium sp. clade A. Next base: position 97,109 of record BGNK01001750.1, on the reverse strand, counting down.
CCGCCTCAGCCAGGGTCTAATTCAGATTCGGTGCAATTTCTGCAGGCAGCTGAGAGCTGAAGATGTTGCTGGGCACCTATCTTCAAGAACTCTTCCTAGTTCATGTCTAAAGCCCAGAGGACCAGCGTGACACAGAAGAAGTTGGCGAGGTGGAATTGGCTGCTGTGTGCTGAAAAGTTGATGCAGTTCCAGTGGATGCAGCAGGATTGCACTACGTTTGACCGAACCTTGCAAAAGCGCCCTCAGAGCAGGGCTCTTACGCGGTTTCCTGTTCAGCTGACCGTGCTTCGTGCTTGACTCCGTCAGGTTGGAGAATGGGCAGACCTGATCAGCTGAGCCGTGGAGAAAGCGTCAAGGTCTCAGACAAGCCCAGAGCAGCTGCCAAGTCTTTCAATTGGTGAACGGTCCGACACCAACCAAGCAAACGCAGCCAAGACAGTCGATGCATGGGTCGAGGTCAGATACAGCAAGATCACAATCCACCCTCGGAGAACGACGAAGCACACCGGTAAGTGCCAACTCTCCCATGCCCACGGTGCTTGGCAATCACCCGAAAGTTATCCACCTGCTAGCTGTTTTGACCGTCGCCCTGTGTCCGGGCTCGCGCCGAATGACTCGTGACTCATTCCAAATCATTTTCTATGAAGGTCTGCGCGTGAAATATCTCTCAGGTGTCCAACTCCCGTTTCGGACTGCTTTTTTCTCAACGATCTACTCTACAGGTAGGCAGTGTTCCTTTCCGCACCAGCACAGGAAACCCAAACCGGATCTGCAATTCTGGGGCCAGTCCGGTTCTTTTCATGGCCCTCACAATACTTCGATGTCTACTACCTCACTGCCAGGTATACCTTGTACGAGAGGAAACCTCACCCAAAGGATTCTACAGCAAGCTCCTACAGGAGAAACTTGAAGTCCCTAAATGGGAATCCCGTCCCAACAACTGAAACCGTCCGGGTGCTTGCTGCTGAAGAATTCATTCGGAGAGATGACGGCGGGCGAGCATGGGAGGTAGGTAACGATCCCGATCCGCCAAGACATTATTACAGCACCACAGCACCTCCACTTCAAATGGCCCCACTCTCAACAATACCGGCAGCTCTGGGACTTGAACTCGTGACTTTTCGGTGCCATGCCCAGACACGTCTTGGCTTGGACGTGATGCATAGACCTGCCCAGGCGAGCCAGCAGGACGGGCACTTAATTGTGGATTCTGATATGGTGTCATGCTTGCTGTTGCCGTGCAGCATTGGATCTGCGAAACTGGCAGGCAGCTCCTGTGTGTTCACTTTTCATCATCCAGCTAGGCTAGCGGCTAGTGGAACTTGAGCCCGGCTTGAAACGAACATGTCCTTCATAATACTGGGGAGCAGCGGCGATGTAGTCCCATCGGGACTCTGCAAATTCGAGGTAGGGGACGTGGGAAAGTGACAAACAATGCAGGCATAATTAGCAGTCCGCTCGGCGAGCGGGTCATTATCCATCGGAGGCTTTCTGCACCGACAAGGCGCGGTGGTGCAGCAGAGTTGGAAAGTGGGGGTCCGTGGGCCGTCTGGACACCGGGCGCCGGGCAGCGCCAGGGTCCACGACTGCAGCACATGTACCGCATGCCTTCCCGGATGCCAAGCAAGATTCAGAAGCCTGGAATTCAAGCGTCGCGACATTGCGATGTTTCTCGCGCTGGATTTTCCTAGCAGCTAGCACGGACGAGCAGCACACCAAGCTGAAAAGCCATGCAGTGGTTTCGGGCATGTCCAGCAAGCAAGTCACCGAGCTCGATAAGCGCTGCGCAAACCAGCCGGCAGCGTCCCTGGACTCGCGAACACCAAGCCCAAACGAAGGGAAGAAGCATGGCGACGCCAGGCGTTTGCCGCAGCTTGGAAAGCCTGGCCTTGCGACTCACACAGGCGAATGCGCCAATAATGCCATCGACAGAGGGGACAGTGCAGTCCGGGTCTGTGTCGGTTTGGTATTGGAGGCAGTGTGCGAGAGCCTCAGCACTTGCACGCGTGGACAAAGCAAATTGGTGGGGGCGGGTGGCTTCATCAATGTGCTGTGCAAAACCAGGCGGCGAAGGAAGTCCCCGACAAAGCACGCGCCAGCAGCCTGCTTCGTATCCTGGGCTGACTCGCTTGGAGCACTCCTTTTCCATGAGCCTGATTCCTGGATGGCGCATGATGACGCAGCATCTCCCTCATCACTCCTTTGTCTGTCGACGGCTTCCAACCCGAGCCGCTCGACGCTGCTATGCGATTTGCAGATGCTGCCTGCCTCTGCCGCCGCTCTGGCCTCTTCCGTTCCCTCGACCGCCGTTGCCTGCAATGTTCGCTTTCTCAACATCCACCCCGAGCAAATCGATGACCCCCACATCGACGTCATCGCCTGTCTCCCGCGCTGGGGCGTGGCAGAGCTCGCTGTCGACACTTCCCCTGTCGATGCAAGCGGAGCTGCCCGCAAGCACAAGTGGCAGTGCCGTGGGGCCTCGGTTGCAGGGCGAAGGAAAGCAGCTATCCTGAGGCGCTGCGTTCGCAAAAGTGCCGGCTTGTTGCCCTCGCATTTGAGGTAGGTGGACGCGGCACCGCAACGTCGACGGCGACCAGCCTCTCCTTAACAACGTCCTCGCTTGATTCGTGCCAGCCGTTTTGCCCCCCGCCCTTGGGCTGAATGAAGTCTTGGACGGAGGACGCTAACCTCGCTAAAACAGCGTGTAGCGGAATGGACCGATGTAGCGAGCGCGGAGCAGTGCGACGGAGGTCCGCCACCGGCGGGCGAGCTGCTGCAACAGGCCCGCGATGCAGAAGTCGTCACGGGCCTTGGTAGATGCAGTGCCGGATCCGGATCCGAATCGTTAGTAAGCCCCTGCAACCACACCCCAGCCATTGAGACCCTGCTACACGTCTTTCCTTCCGATTGGCGCGCTCAGCGAGAGCTTCCAGATTTGGGATTGCCAGTTGGAGCGATCTTGGGTTCGCACCCACCTCTACCAAGAAGCGGTGAATTTCCGTGTTCTCGCGAGTACACGGTGGTGAGAAAGTCAAGCAGAAATTGTCGACTCCAAAGATTCAGGACAACTTCGCACAAGCTCATATCATCAACACTTTGAACCGGAAGGATGCCATTGTCGCAGTTGCCAGCACTTATACCATGAAGCTGAAGATGCTGCTCCGCACACGGACCGCCAACAGGGGATTCAAGAATGCATACAACGGATGTGGGAAAAAATTAGCTTATGGCCTGCTAGCTCCGATGCACCTGTGCACTGTGAGCATCCGTGAGCTGCCGCCGCGTCGTGTTGCAGCTGCAGCCCACAATAAAATGCACACCTGTTCCGTCCAGCACTACCACTACCACTCCTGCTCCTGCTCCGTCTCCTGCCCCGGCTGCTCCTGCTGCCA
>BGNK01001750.1:5635-93617 GCA_003297005.1 Symbiodinium sp. clade A Y106 | reverse complement strand
ACTGCCACTGCCACTGCCACTGCCACTGCCACTGCCACTGCCACTGCCACTGCCACTGCTACTGCTACTGCTACTGCTACTGCTACTGCTACTACTGCTGCTGCTACTACTGCTGCTACTGGCTACTACTGCTGCTGGCTACTACTGCTACTAGATCCCTTGTCCTCCAACCACGTGTTCATCTTCTTAGATCAGGTTGCGCATGGGCGTGCTGTCAAACTTGCATTGAGGCTCATCGAGTCCCATTCTTTCTTGCACTCGGTGGTGACACAGGCACGCAAATTGGCAGGCACTAAGCAACTTGCTCTGCTCCTAAGCGTGAGGGTTCCCGTCTTTCCGCACGGCGGGGGAGTTCGAACTGCTTGCAGTTTGGGCGAGAAAGCGCGGATGGCATAGGGCTTTTCATGTTTCACTCCATGTTCATGAATGGCACAATTCGCAGAGCAGATCTTTGGGTTTTTGAAAATTCCGCTTTTGCAAGGACACGTTTTGAGCATGTCTACAGATGCTTTCCGCCGATGCAGCCCCACCAGGGCAAGTGACTGGAAAAAACTCATGAGTAGATCCCTGTATTGCCTCCAAGTCTTGCCTCTGGTCTTCGGAAGTTGAATCGGATGGCACTGGCCAATGCTTGTATTTGGTTCGGTCTTGCTCACAGACTCCACGGAAATTTGTTTGTTTCGTATTACCAGCATGGGATGGTCGCAGATACTTGCCAAGATCAACGAAGGGAAGGTTTGTTTACTTCTACTTTCTATTTTCATAGCCAGGGAAAGCCAGTGTCTACATTGGTCCCACCTTGCTAAGTCTCTGGGTCACGCAGCGAAAATCGAAGTCCAACTAACAGCAACAACTCAACAACAACAACAACACAACTTCGCTTTTTACGCTGCAAGTACTTGTACGTGGGAGATTTGATCTGGGGGAGGCGATCTCCTTACAGTGGAACCTGGTCATCGTATTGGTCCTCGGAAGCTGTGGAACGCTGGCGCTCTGACGTGCGTCATACACCCTTATTTAACTTGTCAGGTCTGTGGCTGCACACTCAGGATTACACGGGCTTGCAATCGTAGTTACGAGTCTTGACTTGCCTAGTAGTACCGTTTGTCGGGTAAGGCTCTTTCTGGAAGGCCCAGCAGTCCCGTACGTCGGGTAAGGCCGGACATGCTGTCTACTTGCCAAGCTGGCAAACTCTGCCTAGTCGTCCCGTTCGTTGGGTGAGGCAATTCTGAGGCCCAGTAGTCTCGTTCGTCGGGTGAGGCCATGCCATAGTGCTGTTGTGCTAAGTTCTTTTTTGAAGCAAAAGTTGGTCCTTAGGCAGTCTTAGACCCAGAGTGGTGAGGTAGCCTCCTTTTGCACACCGGGGTACTTTATTGATGCTGCATGGAAAGAGTGGCCCTCTGTGGCAGCGGTGGCGTCTCTTCGTAGATTATCTTCCTGACTGGAGGTCTGCTGTACTTTCATGGTTGCCGAGGGTCGTAAGTTTTAGATTTATTTCTTGTTGTTTTCTCTGCTTGAAACAAGCACAACAGCCGAGCAAAACCTGCAGGTTCTGTGGAGGAGACCCCTAAAGTTCTGTTTTGCGAACAACTGCGCGTGCTGCGTCCTCGGACCGGCGCGCAGGTGCAGTTCTGCGCTCCACGGGCTGAGTCCACGGACGGCCGTGAAGCAAGTCTTGTTGAGCTTTTGGCAAATTGCTGCGAGGCAAGACTGCCAGCTATGGGGCCGTCCGTTACTAGCTGCTTTGCTTGGCCTAGTTTGGCCCGTGTGGTTGTTTCCTTGCTGTTTCTTAGGCCTAGCTTGGTCAGTTTGGGTGTCGGTCTGATAAAATTTGCCCCATAGCTGGCCATCCATGAGCATTAGCCGTCGTTAGCCCGATGCCCGCCAAGGTGCGCGACTACCCGCACGAGCGTCTGAATGAATGACTGCTACTGCTCCGGCTCCGGCGGGTGCGGCTGCGGCTACGGCTACGGCTGCTGCTGCTGCTGCTGCTACTGCTACTATGACTACGACAACGATGACGATCACCATGATTACGACTACTAGGACGACTACTTGTTCGACGACGACTACCATGATAAAAACTGTTACTGCTATTGCTGCGGCTCCGACTACCGCTACGGCTACGGCGACGGCTGCGGCTACGGCTACGGCTGCTGCTACTGCTGCTGCTTCTACTCCTGCTCCTGATCGATCCTCCTGATCCCCTCTGCTTCTGCGGCGGCTGCTACGGCGGCTACGGCTACGGCGGCTACGGTTGCGGTTGCGGCCATTGCTACGACGACCACGGTGCCACGACCTCTGCCATCACCACCACCACCGCTACAACTACCACCACCAACATCACCACCACCACCACCACGAATTAATTCTAGTACTACTAGTACTGCTACTGTACTGCTACTACTACTACTACAACTACTACTACTGATTACTGCTACTGATTACTGCTACTGATTACGGCTACTGATTACTGCTACTGATTACTGCTACTGATTACTGTTACTGCTACTGCTACTGCTACTGCTGCTGCTGCTGCTGCTGCTGCTGCTGCTACTGCTACTGCTACTGCTACTGCTGCTAAGGGCTGCCATGCCAGATCATGCCAGATTTGAGGCTGGTCCGCTTACGCAAAGCCGCGGCAAACCAAGCCATTTTAAATGGGACCTCCTGTCAGCAGCACGAGTCCTGAAACAACCGTCCAGCGGTCAGTAACTAAGAACTAAGAATGTGAAACTCAGAGCCCAGAGGCAAAGCCAGAATGCACACATATGCACAACTGAGCTCAAATGCGTCGTTAAGTGCCACTGCAGTGCTTTAAGCCCTCAAGCAACGATCTTTGAGCAAATGCTGGCCACGGACGACCCATGCGCACAGATGGAGGCGCGGGTGTTCTGCATACCAATCATACCACCAAAACCACTAGGGGCGAACAAAAAGCTCAGAAACGTGTCATCAGAAAGCGAGTCGATTTCAATGAAGCCATATGAAGCCTAAGGTTTGCAAACGGTTCAATCAATCACTCATTCCTCCAGTGGAGAAACATGGGGCAGTCGCGCAGTGCGCATATTAGGCTCCATTCACGGGGCCCGCACAGGCAAGACTGACATAAACCACGGTGCCGGGCAGCACGCCCGTCCATGAAAGGATGATTAACGAGCCGCGGCGAAGCCTTGTGCTGCGACGCAACCCTCGTCTCCCCCGTCACTCGCGCTGGCCGCCCCGTCCCCGGTGCCGACGCGCGGGCGGGAGTCGCGCTTGTCGCGGCGCGCCGACGCAAAGTCGTGCGCTGCCCGGAGTTGACCCGCGGAGGGCCTCAACGACTCGTGGTCCTCGCTGCAGAAGTCGGGGNGCGATAGCGAGCGCCCCGAGCCGGCTGCCGCTTCGCTAGTACCCGGTAGGCGCCTTTAGGTCTAGGTAGTTTCCGACGGTGGGACACGTTGTGCGGACGTAAAAAGGTGCGAGAAAAAAGAGGATGATTGCCACATCGAGCAAAAGTCCACTCCCTTAGCACATGCTTTGGACATCTGGAAGCATGAATCCCGGAGCGAAAGTTGAGACAGGGATGACAGAGATTGAATAGTGCCAAAGAGCGAAGCTGTGCCATTTCAGCCTGACGAAGCTGGAGGCCAAGCTGATCCAGGGCCGGCCGGGCAAATTGGTGTTTCTAACGAGCAAATGACCGATAATCACAGCCAGGCACGACTCCGGCAGCAACAGGAAAAAAGGTACCGCATTGCTCCGACCGCCCCACTTGTTGCGCCAGGGAGGAGGGAATCCCGAGAGCTTAACGGAAGACGCGAGCAGCAAGACAGCGATGGGCACCATGAGGGTCAGCCGAACAAAGACGGCCAAACAGCCTCTCTTGGGTCTGTTGGATTTCCAGAAGACGGCGCACACATGCGTCGTCTAGGAACGCTGCGCCATGAAGTATTGAAGGCAACACAAAGGCTTGGAAGAAACAGCGGCGAAAGCCGGTCTGCAATCCACGGCTTTCAACCCACTTTTCAAAAAAACGACCCGCCTGCTTTCTCCACTTTGTCAATGTTAGGAGATCGGCGAAGGATGGCGAAGGGCCCCTGCCAGAGCTGCATGAGGTCCTTGCCGACTCCCGGAGCGACCGGCAGTAGATTGCCAGTAGCCCGACGCCGCCGGACTTTGTTTGCACTCCTTTCGCTGTCGTAAAAACGCGCCAGAAAAAAAACAAACAACACCCAAGTAGCGGTATTCGGATACCACTGGAACGACGGAGCCCTGTAGCGAGAAGTGGAAGTCCACGGACCTACGGCCAACTGCCAACCACAAGCACGGCAGTTTTCTCAGGGCCAATCCCGAAGGAGAAGCGCCAACGAGCACCCCAAGCACCGATGGCATCAAGAGCACGCTGCAATTTTTGGCGAGTCTAGGCCGGGACAACCAAATCATTGGCATATAGAAGCAAAGTAACACGGGGCGCATCACGCCCAGGACCTAAGGCAATGCAGGCAGCACGCACTGCCGCAGAAATGCCATCAACAAAAAATATTGAACAACAATGGGCCGAGAACAGTGTCCTAGCGTCCACCAGCATGCTCTTCCCAAGATTGCGATAACACCCCGTTTACCTGAACTCTGGTAACCGTGTTGCACAGGAGGTCATCTAAAAGCTGAAGCTGCCGCGTTCCCTCCACCACTCCTCCAGGCCGCTGCCTGTGCAGGCTGGGTCCAACGCTGGTCCGGCCTCCTTGTGGTCGCCGCCATGCGTGCTTTTGTAGGGTCCCTCATGGTCCCTCCTTGACATTTGCGATGCGGGAAAAGCGCCCGACCTCCACGAAGTCCTCGCCGAGGTCCGAGGCGGCCGCCGGTCGCAAGCCGCCTGCCGCCGCCCTGAACCGAACCAGCCCGTAGGCAGTCTCGCCTGGCGGCGTATTGAACGTATTGGGCGTCTTGGGCCGATACACACCCCGTCCTACGCTCCATGCACCCCCGCTCAGTAGCGGAAACTTTGCAACAAACGACCATCGTAGCACAGGGAGGCGCAGTGCCTGCCCATCCCCTCACTTTGTGATACTTTGTGAGGGTCTGTAATGGGGGGGGCATTGGTGCGGGCAGTGGTTGGGGTCTGAAATGGTGGAGGACCTATTTTAAACCTTTTGGCCCGGACCCATTTCAGGCCCCATGTATGTATGGTTTCTTGAAATCATGTAGCGGGCTACCAATTTTTGGCTGAGGCGGTTGTCTCGGCAGAGAGAGGCAGAAAGAAGCAGCGGACGGAAACCAGGTAGTTTGAGACTTGCTCATGTCTTTGTGAAATTTTGGTTTTGGCTGATGCGACGGACTGTCGACGAAGAAAAACAGAGAATTAGACGAAGAGGGACAAAAGAGTATAGACATCGAAAACGATAGGGGGCCGAAGCCAGACAGTTGTAGGCTTCATTCGCTTCTGGAACTTGTGTGGAAATCCAATAAAATCCAGTCAAAATCACGCAAATCCATGGAAATCCAGTGAAAGTCACTACAAAACGGGAAGCTCAAACGGCTTCAAAGATGGATTCTGGGAAGCTCAACGGCGGGCTCGCGCCGTTGGACTTCTTCAACACTGCCGACCCTGACTGGGAGACCACACTTTGCTGGCCAAAAAAACGCGACCCCAGAGACCTAACCCTAAGCCTAAAAACACCGTCGAGCGGCGACCCGTTCCCCCAAGACATCCCGTGCAGCAGGCCCAGGACCCTCTAAAAGCGGCCCTAGGCCGGAGAGGGAAAGTCGGGGTCGGCAGTGTTGAAGAAGTCCAACGGCGCGAGCCCGCCGTTGAGCTTCCCAGAATCCATCTTTGAAGCCGTTTGAGCTTCCCACTTTGTAGTGACTTTCACTGGATTTCCATGGATTTGAATGATTTTGATTGGATTTATTGGATTTCCATAGATTGTGGTGTATTTTAATGGATTTTAGTAGATTTTGGTGGATTTTAGTAGATTTTGTATAGAAATCCACGAAGACATACCATTCCGGAAATCCGTGTTTCCCGAAATCAGACCGGAGGGAGCATTTTGGCCGCGGGAGCACCTGGAGGGATCTCTGTTTGGGCTGGGATTCCTTTTTAGGGTTTAGGGGTTTAGGGTTTAAGGTCCAGGGTTTAGGGTTTTAGGGTTTAGGGGTTTAGGGTTTAGGAAGGCTCGATTTTGTTGCGACGCTCTGATGGGGAGTCGAAGCGTCCCAGCAAATTCGAGCCTTCTTCCTGCATGCACTGCTCCAGTGAAAGCTGTCGGGAAAGAGAAGGAGAGGGTGTGAGAGGACAAGTGCGCGGGAACGACAGAGGGAGGCGGAAAGGAGGGGAGAGAGGGAGGTAGACGGGGCGAGAGATAGGGAGAGAGGGAGGGAGGGAGAGGGGACAGCGAGGAGCGAGAGGGCTTTGCATGAAAACCATAAGCACGACACGCCTACCATAGCATGTCCGTGCTGTGGCACGCCAGAGGACTGAAATGGGTCGTCGGCAGAAACGCGAAACACTCTAGGCAGACCCCATTTCGTTGCGGGCGCAGGGCTTCCAAGTGCCACCGTTGGACGCCTTAACTGGGCGGCCACCGACCGCCAGCCGCGCTCGAATGGTGCACATGCCGTGGCCTGCCAAGACCGAACAGCATGTGAGAGCCTTTTATTCGACGGCTTCCCGTGCTTTTCTTCCGTCTCAGGCCGGCCCTGGCGAGCAACGGGGTGCTACGGTGCTTCCCCCGAGTTCCGCATGTCTAGGGAATGTATGCGGCGGGGCCCTTCCAGGTCTTGGGTGACCATCGCACGGCCTGCCCCACAGCGGGCGTGCTGGGCGCGGCACACCCCTGGAGCGGGCAGCCGCCAGAGTTTGTTTGCCGCTGCCAACAATGTATTTCTGCGCAACATGAACACTGATGTACCGCTGGCGGGTGCCCGCCGCGTCGAGGTGTTCCGATGCGGTTGGGCGGAAACGCCAACAGACGTACCCGGAACTCTTGGCCGCCCGCCGCTGCAAGTTGGTCGTCGTTGGCGGGAGGTGAGCGGGAGGCTTACGGCGGAGACGGTCACGTTCCTCCGCCTCCTAGCCGACGCCCGTGTGGGTTTCGCGCGATTGAGAACGGGGCTGCTGGCGGTGGCGGCGCAATGCGCGTACGCTTCGTCGCTCCGTGAGCTGGTTCCGGACAGCCGCCTCCCTGCGGGTTCGTAAACGGAATACGTAGGTGCCCTCGACCTGGACACCCTCCTGCGGGCGCAAACAGGCGTGAGAGAAAAAACAAAAACCAAGAATCAACGGTATGCAACGGTAATGGTGCTGGTGGCCGGTGTACTGTTGAGTTGGTCGTCGTACGCGGCAGTAATCGTGGCGGTGGTGGCGCTGGTGGTTTTAGTGCTCGTAGTTGCCGTTGCATGTGTAATGGCCGTGGTAATGGTACATAGTGCCGGGAATTTAAAGCCCATCAGCTTCAACTTGTTACTCGTAGTGGGGGGCAAAAGCAGCAAGGTGACCAGGATTGGTACCCTGTGCCCCCAAGTGGTGCAAGTGGTAGCAGTCAACATGACCAAGCTTAGCAAGATGACTGCCCCAAGGGGTGCAAGTGGACCAAGATCGCCAAGATCGTACGTACGGTTTTGGTCGACGATCGGCTTTCAACACAATACTAGCAGTGGATGGCAATGGCAGTGGTAGTGATAAGCCGCCGCCGCAGCAGTACTAGTAACTAGTACTAACATAAAAAAACTCTAAAAACTGTGCTAGTGCGAGTACATACTGGCGCTAGCACTAGCACCAGCGCGAGCACTAGTACCAGTACTAGCAGCAGCACCAGCACCGGCACCAGATGGCACCAGTACCAGTACTAGTACTAGTAAGAGTGGTGGTGTCAGTAGTTGTCGTTGTTGTTCGCCCTAGTTGTTGTTGCTGTTGCACCTGACAGGCGTCGCAGTAGTCGTCGTCGTTGTCGTAATACCAGTAGTTATTGTCATTGTTGTAGCCTTGTAGTCATGATTGTGGTGGTCGTCCTGGTCCTGCGTGTCGAAAAAACAATAGCAGTGCTAGTTCTGGTCGTGGTCGTTATTGTACCGGTTGTATCGATAACGTAACTGTCTCCTGTCCGGCCATTGCAGTAGCAGTGATTAGCAGTGATAATAGTCGTGGTCGTTGTCGTAGTCGTAGTGTTAGTGGTAGTGCTAGTAGTAGTGTAGTAGTAGTAGTACAGTTAGCAGTAGCAGTAGCAGTAGCAGTAGCAGTAGCAGTAGTAGTAGTAGCAGTAGTAGTAGTACAGTAATAGTACCTTAGTACAGTTTCACAGTAGCACAGTCGTAGTGCTAGTCCGTTCTTCCCGCTTGGTCCAAGCCATTTACAGGTGGGTAGTTATTAGGTGGGTAGTTTCCCATAAGCCCCCCATACCACTCCTATAAGGTAAAGGGGGTCTTATGGGAGTACTATGGAAGAAGAACTACCCACCTGTAAGGGNGTGGGTAGTTATTAGGTGGGTAGTTTCCCATAAGCCCCCCATACCACTCCTATAAGGTAAAGGGGGTCTTATGGGAGTACTATGGAAGAAGAACTACCCACCTGTAAGGGGCTTCTACTTGGAAAACCAAACTTGGCGCGCAGCGTATGTGTCCGCATTCATTTGTTCGCAGATCAAATCGGGCAACAGGGCCTGCCATACTCGCAGTTCAGGATGTCGCGCGATTGCCGGGCATTCAGCAGCAGCAGGAAGGAGGCGCAAAAAAACAACATGTTGATTGTCTGCTCATTGGGACGAATTGGACATGGCGACGACGAATGGTTGATTAGCGCCCACATGTTTGTTATCGTCGCATGTACGAATCTGCGAATTGTCCTGGAGTGTGGCAGGAAGGCATGGAAATCAACCGTGGCGTCTCAAGGTGTTCCGTGATGGCGGTGTGCGACACCGACATGTTGCAACATGCGCATGCGAACATTCGGCCGTTTGCGGAGGCACAAGAGCTGGAGGCATGATTGAAGCTTCCTTGACGTACTGGCGGTAAGCGCGGGCACGGAATGGTACGGACAGCTTGCAAGGCAGTGGCTGCTGCACATCGCCTCGCCCATGCGAGACGCAAAGAGGCGCAGAATCATGTAATGCCGTGGAATGATGTCAGCATCACGCAGAAATAAAACTTGCGCATGTTTCCCAGGCAGTGCCTTCCGTTCCGGCAGGCAGAAGCTATGGGACGTGAACCGAATGGATACCCCGCTGCTGAAAGCGATGCTGCCGTCAGAACCTTGCTTGGGGATCGTGAGCAGCAGGCTTGTATGCACCTTGCTGGGTTAGGTCCGAGCACCCCTGTCGAGAGAACAGCTCAATGAGCTTCATCGTCGTGAGGAGCTGCGTTTCGAGGCCCACCGTGCGATGCACGCGTCGGGAGGTAAGCTCGTTTCTGTTTTGGATTTGTAAGACGGGATAAGGGCACAGGACTGCACAGGCCACATAGGGCCGTCATGTGGAGGATGTCAGTGACTCCAACGGTCGTCGCAAACTGAAAACCTGAGCCAGTCAAGCTTTGCATTAATTGCCAGCATGTTTCGCTGCTCATACCCAGCATCGACAAGACTGTCTCAGTCGGATAGAAATAGTTGTTGCAAAGTCGTACATGCGTGCCCACCCGGTCACCCGCCTATCGAGGTGCAGGTAGTCCAGGGGCGACCGCATTGCTTGAGGCAACGTAGTGTTAACGATGCTAAGCACTGATTGCCAGCCGCTGGGAGGAGTTTGCAAAGGTAGATAAAAACAAAGCCGAAGCATAGCATAGCCGTTCACGCGAGAGGGTCTGTGAACAGCTCACCAAATTCACCAGTCAATTTGATTTGCTTCGACAGTAGGTTGTGAGGAAGCGGCTAGGAATTGACATGAATTGACCTTCGAAGCTGAGATACCGGAAAAATGAGAAAAGAAACAGCTTCATGTGTGGGCACGGGGCAAGAACGGTACGGTTTTCACGGCCGAACCAGCTTGCTCAGTTTGCTGCAATCACGCTGTTGAGTTTCCTCATGCCCTCTTTCCAAAGTATCTTTCGATTGAAATCGAACGGCCTTTGCTTTCATCAGAGACTCAGTTACAAACCCCAGCATAGTCACAATCTTCTCAGGAGATAAGGCAAGAAGAGCTTCGGAGGCTACAGCTCGAGCGTGAAGAAGCCAAAATGCGAAGACAGGCTTCAACGAGAAGATGGTTGATCATGCGGACGGGAGCAGCTTTTCAGCACTTCGCTGGGACCATTGATGAAAGGAGCAGGAGGAATGGGAGCACGCCATGCGTCGAAAGTTCATCGAAGAGGCAAGCGGAGTGTTCATGCGCAGAACAGCAGTGATGATTCGCATGGGAAGGCAGAGCAGCTTAAAGCTGCCCGGCGAGCACAACGAGAAGTTGAGGCACCAGCAGCATGCGGATTGTAGTAAAGTTGCCATAGCAGATCTGCCCGGCGGGTTTGGTGAAGTAAATCATTGGTCAAGTGAGAGCAGGGCAAACAGCATGAGTCGATTTCCCTTCTACGATGACGCAGTGGGGATTCCCGTCGACAGTTTTGACCAATCTGACAGGGGATGATCGAACCCTTCGACCGCTCAAGTTTTGCTACAACTGCACACGCACTGGCCGGATCAAGAGCGGCATATCGCGGCGCACTGGCATTTAAAGGGCATGACAAGTTTGCATTATTGGCCACAGTGAAACGTCTTCCAGCCGTTGCCTTCAGCATCGTAGCCTTGTGTTTTGTGTATTGCCGAAGGCTCCACGGGTAGCGAAGGGCCGTGCAAGTTTGGCCAATGAGCGCCATTCCCGAGACGCATGTCATCAAAATCGAAGCAGAGCAGTAGTGTTTGACGTCGACTTCTGTACTAATCTGAACTTGATGTGGTGTTCGAGTGCTCCTAGTGCCAAGTGCTCTTGGAGCGGTCTAGAGCGGTTCGTTGGTGTGTTTGAATTTCGTCGGCATTTGTGCTTTCTGTGGAAAAAGATATCGGGCCCGCACAGGCCAGTGTTAGGTCAGGGCTTCCCGGCTAGGGAGGGAATGTCTGGCATGTTTTGGAGGGACCTTGGTCGGGAGCGCTTCAAAGTGCATGTGGCATGTTGTTGACCGAGCTGTGTTACTGATGTGCGTCGTGCACGCGCGTGTGTGTGTGTGTGATTGTGTGTGAATGTGTGTGTGTGGCGGCACGTGCACGTGTGGTGCGTTCGGGTGTGGTGTGGTGGGTGTGAGTGGGTGTGGGTGTGGGTGTGGGTGTGGGTGTGGGTGTGGGTGTGTGTGTGCGTGTGTGTGTGTGTGTGTGTGTGTGTGTGTGAGTGTGTGTGTGTTTGTGTGTCTCGGAGCTGTTGGACAGGTTCATGCGTTCCGGCCCTTTCTTGACATGCTGTTAGGCTTGAAAGAAGCTGCGCATTGAGGGCGTCCGTCCCACAATTCTGTTGTTGTGAGACGTTGTGAGTCCGCCCCAGGAGCTGCAGGAGAAGAAATGGAAAGAGGGAGCTCAGAGGCGCCAGGCGCTCTAATTACCACGGTTTCCTGGCATTTTCTCGCAATGGCCCCCTCAGGCCTCAGGCTGAGAATTTAAGCATTCACGAATCTGGTTTTCGTTAGAGTCTACTGCAACATGGTCCAGGCAATGAGGCAGGAGGAGGTTCGTGAGCGTGAAGAGGCCAAGAAGCGAAGACAGGTGCAACAAGATGCCACAGTCATAGCTTCGATGAGAAGTTATGAGGGGGGCATTGCCCAATGGCATAATGCAGGAGCAGGAGGAATGGGAACAAGCCATGCGTCGCAAGATTGCTGCGGAGGTGCAGCAACGGATTTTGTTGGGCTGGCGTCGCATGGCACGGCGGACGTGTTGTAGAACCATAGAACAAGCAAGGCTCATTTCAGTCTGAATCCGATGTGCTCAGGAACGGCAGAATGAGGAATTCCGGAGGCACCAGGCGGCCCTGGGCACATGCGACAGTTGCCGGCACCGAGTAGAGGGTGGCACGGACATGCTTGGACCAGTGTGGAGCACTGTCTACACACCCTACCTTTGTGACCTTTGTGACTTACGATGAGATCGGAGCTGTATCGAAATCAAGTCGGACTCGGTTTCGATGGTATCTGCGATTTCGGGAGTTAAAACGTATAAATTCAAAAGCCGAGTAGGGGGTCGAGGTTTTTGCTTAAAGCGAAAGCTCATTTCCGATCAGACTCCGATACGATGCGGGCTCGACCACACATTGCATGGTGGTCGCATCGAAATCGTATCAAAACAGTGTTAACTGTAGAAGTGGCCATATTGAAATTAGTGTGTTTGAGATGGGGCAGTTTGGGCTTGCAGAGGACAGCCTGACTGATGCTTCTTCCGATTTCAACAGGGAACAGCGATTGTTCAGAGTGAAGATGGCCGCCTCTGCGCTCTGGAGTGACGTTCTTGGAGGTAAGATCGCGGGTCATGTTCTCGTACGTGCCGATTGTGGGGATGTGCGGACACTTGGAAAAATCTCATGTGAGAAACTCCCGTGCTCAATATTAGTTTCATCTCAAATATGCTTCCCTGCAAAGTCTGAAATGGACGCCATAATACCAATCCCCGGCAGGCTGAAGAGAAGAACCGAGCGCAGGTTTGCAGATGTCGGCTTCAATACTTGGCGAGCGTTTGTAGTCCATGCTTGCAAGCGTCACAACAGGAGCATGGAACGGAGCCAAAGGCAGCGGCATCACCTTCACCACCCTGTCACATGATGCCACGTACACCATGCGCCTGGCAGGCCAAGATGGGCATGGGCGCCTCTGAGTTCAGGTTTTCTGAGAGGTGATCTGGCTTTACAGAACTTGCTTGGTTCGTCTGTGGTTACCGATGTTAGCAGCTCTTCGCGCTGACCGACATATTAGCTCTTCTTCGTGCAGAGAGACATAAGGTGATCATTCTCTGTTGGTCTCCAGTTAGGATTGCTGATTCGGGCTTGTCGTCCAGATATCTTGGCCCCCGCCCGATGCCCCGGCCACGACAGGTGCTCCTCTTGAACTCGTCGAACCTGGCGTTTGCGTTTGCTTTGCTCGCCATATAAGCCGGCAAGGATGTGTGCCCACCAACGTCACTTCGTGAAGTTTTCCAAATTCGAATTGATGGAGTTGAGCAACTCTTGTTAATCGCACATGCTGTTTCGCAACTTTATCGCATAGGATGCGCCAAGAATTTAATCTGGGTCATCGATGTCCCGTTGTGTCTGTTGGTAAGCTCGCGCAAAGACCACATTTTGAGATCAGGCTGACATGTCGCATCACCCCTTGCAGCAGCTGATGATGATGATGAGTTACACTGCCGCCGTTACATGTCCAGCTGCTGTCTAGCTGCCAGCTACTGTGCTTCTCTGAAACAGCTTTGCCATTAACTGCCTTGTGCGCGTATGTGCTTGTGTCGCACCGTGGGCACACGGCTTAATTGAAGCATTCTTGAGCTTTCGATCCTCACCCACCTTGGCAATCGCCTAGGCCACATGTTGCACAGCCATCGCCTCCACGTCATCCACACCCTTCACAATCACCGCAGGGAGGTGGCCTGTCCGAAGAGTTCGGGAGTTTAGATGACGCGTTGTTGGCCTGTGGAAGGTCGGCGTGGAAGGTTTAGAGCTACGAGCACGAGCAGAAATGCAGCAGCCTCAGCTTTGCTATGCACTTGGCCGGCTGTTTGAAATTTGGCTTGCTGCCAGGCCGCTGAGCTTAGATCTAGCAGCGCTGTGCCCCAAGGGGCGCTCCTTGGGACTAAAACACACAAGTGTCCTTTCACCTTCTTCACGAGGCTGAACTGCAAGCAGCGAAGTCAGCGGCTATGCGACAGCTGCCGGGTGCTTTGCGGGTAAAATGGAACTCCTGCAGTCGTGTCGAAGGGCGGCAAACACAGTGCAGAGCAAAGCAAGCCTCCGGCCTTGACTTTCGCGACGAGATGTCCACATGCAGGACAAATTCTCGGATCGGCGTGCCCGGTCGTCAGAAACAGTACTGCTACATCGCCGAACATCGCCAATCTAGCCTTTGCGCATGCGACTGGGAGCCTGCACGATCGTGGAGCGAGCTGGTCCTTCGTGATGGTCCAGTAAAGTGTTAGATGCCCTGGGTGTCACGGGGCGAGCACAACCACAGCTACACGAATCTGTTGTGCTACCTGCTTCTGGCATTCAAGCCGACATGCCGCTACCGATTGCTACAAGTACCGTGCCGGTGTCCAAACTGGTGCCGGAGCAACCACTCCGGCCTTTAGGTTGGTCATCTGTGAGTTTCCGTGTTTGGGTGCAGTGGCATACTTCCGCAATGTCTTGTTAACACGTAGTACATTCCCGCACTTGCAGAGTTCAAGCTTGAATGAAGAAAGGAAACGGGCGACAGGCACACATTGCGGAAATTTAAATTCACACCGCTAATGGAAGTGGCCTGCTGGATGTGGTGCTCGGGATATATATGGCTACCATGAGGTTTGCTGCATTTGTCGTTCGATCCCTGGACTGCAATCCTGCCGAAGAAAGTCTGGCAAGGTGGGAGATGAGAAGATAGATATACGATAGGCACATGGGGAACATGTATATTGGTGATAAACACATACATGCATATATACACATATATCTATATATATGTATAGAGAGAGAGAGAGCGAGAGATGTTTTCCATATTGCTGCTTACTGGTTCGATACTTCTGCAGACTGACTAGTGCTGAGTCTTTTTGTGTCAACCGACCCGCCGATGAATCCTGGCTGCTCCGATGCATAGGGTACTCCAAAGAATGGTGCCTCAGACAGGCGCGATGCAAGACCGGCAACATGAAAGCGAGACTTCTCAACGGGTCCGGCATGCGATCTGACTCGTCCGTGAAGCCTTTAGCATGTACCGGCCAATCAAACTTTCGGGAGTCATCCCGATCTTGTCAAGTCTGTTCGTGGATCTGTCTGTCAGGCCGGTAGATCGGAGCAAGATCCTTCACTTTTGCATGCAGTGGTTCTGATTGCTGGCGATAAACTTTCTCAGGCAAGTTGTTTAGCTGGCTTTGCATGCTTGCGGCAGGCATCCGGCATTCAAACAGCTCTTACTGAGAATCCGGATGCAGACATCTGCTGAGGATCATGTTGAAGCAAAATCCGTCCAAAGAAGCCAGACACAAAGGCTTCAAGGCGAGCTCGCCGACTCGCAACCAATCAACAGATGCTGTGTATGGACCACGTGTTGCAGGAGCTCTTGCGCATGTGGCACCCGGACAAAAATCCTGGGAGCGCAGAGGTTGCCGCGAGCCTGCCCTTGTGGACCAAAAAGCCGCTGATCAGACTAGTGGCATGTACTTGAGGCAACAACTGTCTTCCAAATGATCCAGGCGGAGAGAGGCGAGCGCCAACTGTTGCTGTCTTCTCAGTCCCGAAAGAGAGCGCAAGAGAGAGTGCAAGAACTTTGACCGCTGCACTTCTGCCAAAACCGAGCTGCTCTGCTCTGCACCATGCCCCTACCAACAACCTCACGGCTGGCAGGGGGAGATAGTGAAATGGACGGTCGTGCTTTTGGCGAGGCTCTACACACTGGACGGAGCCGGCCAAGCTTGCCACCTATGCCGCTGACCTTGCACCTACAGAAACAATTCTTCTGACTTGAGCACCTCTACGCTGAGAGGGAAGGATGGCCTCCGGGCGCGCTGGGCACCCTGAAATGGGAGGGAGAACAACGGTCATGGGGGAACACATCATCACGAATATGCTCAAAAATTCGGGTGCGCATTTCT
Organism: Symbiodinium sp. clade A Y106; assembly: GCA_003297005.1. Taxonomy (NCBI): domain Eukaryota; class Dinophyceae; order Suessiales; family Symbiodiniaceae; genus Symbiodinium; species Symbiodinium sp. clade A. The sequence continues at coordinate 77,905 of BGNK01001750.1, read as the reverse complement.
GTCCTCCCTTCGAGGGATGCTTACGAGCTGACTGCACTCTTCTCTTGCCCTAGCTAATCGAGCATCCTAGTTTCCGTTTTGATGTTGCTTGTTCCGTGCTCTTCTTCGTGGTTTTGATGTGCAAAGAGCGGTACCAGCCACTCGGCCTTGCTTCTTTTTTATCCAATCCTACTACTCTCTCAGCCTCGCTCTGCCTTTCAATGTCAAACCACGGTGCCCAGGAAGTGGTGCTGCACATGGCAAACCCGTTCTTAAAGTCACCATCATGTAGGAAGCGAAGATGTCAAGGCCAACCACCGTAGCAATCGGGGAAGCTCCGACTTGAGCCAACCATGTACCATAATTTTCTTTCCGCGATGCTTGCCGCATCCTATTCACTACGTCCTGCAATCGATGTTGACACGCGGGAGTCTACCCTAGTTACGGCTGCTCAACTCAACTCAGAGCTCCGATGACAAATCTTGAGGCCAACGAACTGCAAGTGGAATATTTTTGCAAGTGTTATGCAGATCACCCCCCACATCTCCCCATTGTTTCTCCAGGTGACCGCCTTTCTAGTTGTTCGATTCCTTGCGACGAATCCGAAGGAAGCACCTATTCGTGAGCCGGTTTCCACGAATCGTGGAGATTCACATGCTATCAGCTCTGCTGGGGCTATTCGTCTTTTCACCCACGCTCCTATGCCCGCAAACAGCACTTGTGGGCCTGCTGCCCGGAAGCCCTGACCCGGTGCCTATGCCGGAAGGAGAGAGAGAGAGCGAGAGAGAGAGAGAGATCGGAGAGAGACAAGCCCCTGAGCAAAAGGGAGACAGAGAGAGACAATGGGCCCGAAGGGGCCCGGGGCGGGGCCTGCATTTCCCTTTGGCTGTGTGGGAAAAGAAAGAGAGAGAGAGAGATGCCAGGTCGTGTCTTCAAGTAGTTTCAGGCCCAGTCCTCAGCTGCTTCAGGAAAGTACAGCGGTGGCAATGCGAAGGGTTTAAATTTCGCGTATTTGCTTCGTGTCTAGTACACCGAGGATTATGCAAGACATGGTGACGCATTTCAAGCAGCTCCTGCTTCCTGCTGCACGAATACCATGTGGCCTAACGGTTGTCGTGCCGGAATTTGCCCAGATTGTCTCAAAACCGATACTGCAACTAAGTTCAGCAGAAATTACCGGTGTTTTGATGTCATAGTCAATAGTCTGGTATGTTGTGTGGCCGAAACGCCTCGCCTCGCCGCAGTCAGACACATCACATCGACAGAGGCTAAAGGATAATTTGTTTTGATCACATGCCGGGTCCTTGAATTGTTGCTACGAGCCCATGGAAAGTGCATGCAGGTGTGGGAGCATTCAGATTCAGATTTAGCGCCGAAGGCGTGTTCTGGTGCTTCCTTGAATTCACGACGAAGTGCTTCAGCTTTCGTACAGGTTTGAATAAACGATATCACGCATGTACAGGTGGTTGGTCCCACTTGTCATCACAGCTTTAGCAGTTGATCGAGTTGTTCGCCGGCCTGTTGGATCGCAACCACTCAGCTGCAGTCGTAGACGTCGTAGGCGTTGTGTTAAGGATACTTGCGTTACTCGTTGCCGGCCCGCCTTCTGCCGCGGTTCCGGCACATGGTCGCTGCAACGGCTTCGGTGTTCAGAGCGACTTGTCACCATAAGGCCAGTCAGCCATTCATGCAGACAGGCACCCGGGTGTTTCTTCCCATTGCTTCCTTCAGTAAGTAACGTGGCGACACGATCCTGAGGTTGGTGTTTTGGCACTCTCCTGGCACTGGGCTGTTGCTGATCTTCAGCCGCTGCATGGCGGACACAACAGAGCATGTCGCGGCATTTCTCGAAGCGGAGCTTGGGAAGTTCATTCAAACACAGTAGAGGGGTGGTCGGCTGACAACTTGGAACAGTGCAAACGAATTTGTACAGGATCATGCCAAGCTATTGAGTTTGTTGCAGCTCGGAGAATATGCAGAATCTGGAATGCGCCAGTCATGCACTCGGTGAGCATGCCTGGGTCAGAGTGCTATGCCAAGCCAGTTGGACTCACTGACCTGAAGCCGACCTTTACCCACTGCCTCTCCGTTGTAAAGGACGGTTGCAACTCGATTACCGAAAGGGTCGGCTGCTTGAGCAGCCAGAGTGCTGGCTCGAGTGCACAGAGCACTCCAGATCCATGTGTATGGTGTGGAGGCAAAGACTGCCACGGCGATTCGCATGCAGGATGTACGGCTTTCTCCATGCTTGCGAAGACGACAGCAAACACGGTGACAGCAAATGCCTTTGAGAAAGTCGGTGCACTTGAGGTAGCTCACTGCATAGCAGCATCGCCAGAAGCCGGCGGTGCAGCTGTGCCTGGAACTCCTCCCGTTCCCACAGTGCCACCACCGCCCAGCCCACTGGTCACTTCACAAAACGATGCTTCAAACGCATTGCTTGGAAGCGCGCCGCCTGCACTGCACGGGGCGCAGCATGACAGGAGAGCATGGCAACAGTGTGTTTGACTGGTTTAAATTCTTTAGTGTTGTGTAGTGTCGATTTGGGTCAGCTCGGAAATGAATTTTCTACGCACGAAGGCAGAATGGTACCAAGATGGACTGCTTGCGGCCGGCTACATCTTGTGGTGCCATCAGGGACAAGCTGATCTGTTTGAGCAGCAAGGACTTTTTATCATGTTGTAGCGGCTCAATCGGCCAGAACGTCGCTCTTGCAGGACGGGCGGATCGGTTTGAAGGAGCATGGCCTCAATCTTGGTGGAGAAGCAGCTGGATCAATACAGCAGCGGTGTGAGCTGTGATAGAGTGATAAAGCTTACACCTCTTCGAAGTGATCTAGATGGCTGACGAAGGCATGTGTGTGGTGTGGCGGGGAGCCCTGCACGAGCGGCAGCCCTACGAGTTTGACAGCGTCATTTTCCATAGCATTGCACATGAACTGTCGCAAGCGAGTTGCACTGTCTGGCGAAGTCTCAGGTAATGGCGGCAACCTCTGTAGCTGACTCAGCAGACGACAACGCTCTCTCTCTCCCTCTCTGCCTCTCTTTCTTTCTGCACGATTCCCTCTGAATGTCTGCCTCGTTGTCTAACCACCCGACAGCGAACGAAGATAAACTGAGTCTGTGCAGTTTCTTTGGAGGGCGGCAGGCCAGCTTCAATCGCGCAAAAGCGTTGAGTCTAGTGCACCCACCCGTCTGCGATGAGTGGCACTGACAAGATAAGGCATAGCATGATATAGCAAGTAGAGGCACTTGTAAGACCATCAATTTGCCAGGGCGCAAGTACACATGTACTTTTGCAGGAAACGATTGTTTGAGGTCCCACCCTCCTGCTCTTCCGCGTGCCCGCCCGGTGTTCGTGCGTGTTTGTGTCTGTGGGTGCGCACACATCAGCTCACCCGCAAGGGGCCTGCCGCGCAGTCTCATGGATCGACGCCGATTGAGAGCCGGACGGCAGGGAAAGCAACAGAAAGAGAAAGGACTAGGGACTAGTGTGAAACTGGTGCACAAGCCTCGGTTCTCAGCCCTACACCCTGACGAACCAGTTCTCAACTCAATACGGCATTAGGCATGCTTCCGCCACTTCCTGGAAGCCTTAAACACCACTCCGAAGTTACAGTGACGCAGGCCAAGCACTGGAGCACCCTGAAGGTGGAACCTGCAGGTTATCGCGTGCGAACCCACGACAAGTACAGCTTTATCAGGGCCGATGCCAAAAGAGAACCGCAACTGCGAACCCCAACTGCAGTGAGAGCATTTTGCAAGTCTGAGAAGTTGTCAGATTTGTCAGCAAGGATGTCCAAGTCATCAGCAACAAGGCAACCCGCGGTGCATTGGGCCCATCACCAAGTGTAAGGGCAAGCAGATGCAAGCAGCACGTAGTGCTGCGGCAATGCCGTCAAACAACAGGTTGAACAACAGTGTGCCCAAAACACTGCCCTGCCTGACCCCAGCCTGCACTGACCAAGGTTGCGAGAAAGAGCTGTTCACGGAAACTCACGCACTGGCATCGGCGATCAAATCTGCAATGACCATAACCCACCATTGACCCAGCCGCGGCCAGTTTCAAGAGGAAAGCCTCTCGCCAAGCACATCAAATGCCTGACGCACATCTACGCGCAGAACCTGCGACGACGAGCACAAGAAACACAGAGTTTCTTGCAACGTGTAGACCCGTTCCTCAGCCCCACCCGGAACCCAGCTTGACTCTCATCAAGCAGTGGACCAACAACATGCGGCAACAAGCGCTTCAACACAAGTCGTTCAAACACCTCCTGACAACTACACAGCCAGCTGATTGGCCGATAATGGCCGATATAGATCGTGAACTTTTCGGCGGTACGACCTTGGTGAACCGGTGCAACAATGGCAGAACGCCACACGGTTGGGACAATCGACCAAGACCGGAGAAGCTGGAAGAAATACCAACAACGAGGAGCGCAAGCATGCATCCAGAGTTTCGATGCGCTTCGCAAGGCAAGCCATGTTAGTTCGGCCTCAGAGAACGGAAAATCTAGATTTCCAACAGCAGCAGGCATGGAGGCCTTCAATTGTTGCACCGCACCCTCAGCATCAAAAGTCTGAGAGTCAGGGCGCCTCGAGGCAACAGGCCGAGCGTTCAACGGCACGGAAGTGCGTGCGCCAAGCATCTAGACAAGACCTTCAAAATGGAGCCACCGCAAGAGTCCGTCGAATGCATATGAACGCATGGCACACGGCAAGACACGGCACCGCATCCCCATCGGCTGCTGTATGTTTTGCGGAGGCATGAAGCCAGGTACTCCAGAACTGGTCTTTCTTGCGACTCAAGGTGATGAAACCGAAGCCGCGGGGAACAAAACGCGGCACGAGGTGTTGGCCTTCGTTCACACCACCACAGCCGATAAGCTGCATTTCTGGCGGACAACGAAAAGTGTCGGAAAAGTGGGTTTGCGGTGCAACTTGTCTCAAGCAACAGGTCCGGGAAGTGTTCGTGTGTATGCATGCGTGACATTGCTGCAGTGCTTGTGTATGTATGGCCTTGTCTCATCGGTGTGCATGTGCCCAGAAAGGGGTGTTGCTTTGTATCTACAGCAGGGCTTGGTTTCTTGCTTGCATTCATCCGGCGGCATCGCAGGCGAACCCTATGACTGGCTTCAACACGGTGAAGGGCTAGCTTTCGCAAAGGCTTCATCCAAAATCCGCAAGACGGCAATGTTCTGGCCTCGATGAGAGTATGCTGAATGCACAACACGGTTGCCTGCTTTCTGATCTACTGAGGTGTTCCGAGGAAACACTATTCGACATCGAGGAAGTGGGTTGCTTACAGATGCAACCCGAAGGATGCAACAACATCCGAGCGAATGCCTAAGTTGCAGTTGTGACGCAGGAATGGTTGAGAAGAGAGAACACCTGATGAGCACCTGACCTGACAAAATGCACCAGATAAGGAAAAAGATAAATGCTTGACAAGTGCCTCGGCCACCAAGATAAGTTGGTTGGCGAATGGCATGTGCTGCTTTAAACCCCTCGCGTGTGAGTCCCTTTGAAGGCCGGGATGGCCGCCCTTTCATCAAAGTTGCCGGCTTCGACGTTCATGCTCAGCCTTGCGTCTGGTGCGGGGGGAAGCCCTGCCATGGAAACAATGACAATTTGTGTTGCTTGACGTGGCATAGAACGTTATCCCCCTACAATGTGTGAGATAGGCATGTGTTCTCCAGCGTGCATGACTGTGCACACGCAGTCTCAGGCGAACCATACGACTTCATAATCAACGGTGGCGGCCATGCTTTTAAAAGCCTTCCTGGGCCAAGGACCGTTGCAGGCGAGGTATGGCCCATCAAGCAGTTCTGATTGGAAATGGATTGTACAAGAATCTTCCCGATTGAAGCTCTGAAAGCCTTCAGGTTGCAGAGCAGGTATGGCTTATGCGGATCATCTCTATGAAGACGCCACGGGGAAGGCCTCAGGGAGAGCGAATAGGATGGTAAGAATCGGGCGAAGCATCCAAACTGTATCTGTCGTTGAGGTGGAAGAAGCGCCGGCCCTTCCAAAAGAAGGAAACTCACAGGGGCAGCTACTCCCTGTAGTGGGAAAGCAAGACCAGCCGAAAAGCATGCGCCCTCCCGCTGCTAGCGCAGCCCTCCCTTTACAGAATATTGGCCTCGATTGCTGGTACGAATGCAAGCAAACATCAGGCTTTTGCGAATTCTGTGGCGTTGGAAACGCTTGCTGTCGTGAGGGCTATGATGCAGACTCTCCGAAGGAGTGTCAAGGCAATGTGCACTTCACAACTTGGCACCATGAGTGCATTGTGCCGGATCATTCCAAGAGCAATGTAGCTCACGAGCAGATAGCCATTGCAGCACAGACTGCTGCAAAGGAAGCCGCCGCTGGTGGTGCTACAGCGGAAGAGCAGGTACGCCAAGCAGCTCTAGCAGCGGGGCAGTACGCCAAGCAAATCGATGTGCCACCGGAGGCCGCCGCTAAGATTGTAGCTGCTGGTGTCGAGGAGGCTCAAAGTTCAGCAGGACATACACAGACGGCACAGACGCCAAGCCAAATCCAGGCTGCAACCATTGCTGCTCAGGCAGCAGTCTCGCGAGGCACTCCGCAGGAGCAGCTGGCAGAGGTGGCCCAAGCGGCCACTCAGGTGGCGGCGGAAACAGGTAAGGGCTTCCAACAGCAGGCGCAGGCTGCAGCAGTCGCAGCGGGCACCGCTGCTGGACAAATGGGGCTGCATGCAGCGGATGCTGCGTTTGTCGCTGCGCAGGGGGCTGCCAGCGCCTCACAGGCTGCTGGCGAAGGCAAGGACTCCGCAATCACGGCTGCAGCAGCTGCGGCCCACACGGCCGCTGTAGCAGCTGGCAAGTCGGGCGAAGCTCTGATTGCCTCCATAACGGAGGCGGTTGTCAAGGTTACAGCTTCTGCTGGCATGGGTGCAGAGGACCAGAAAGCGGCAGTGACACAAGCAGCCGATACTTATGCTGCAGCTGCAGGCCTGTCGGCAGCAGCCGCGGAAATGGCAGCACTTCACACGATGGGGCTCGCAAGTAAAGGCCGGGCATCTGCGATGCCAGCACCAGCATCAGCAGTCCAGGCTGCAGCGCCAGAAGTCCCAAGTGCACCCGTGAATCCAGAAGTCAAGAGCGCTACTGTAGTGCCGACCGGCATACCCGAGAATCCAGCACCTATTGCAACGCCGGCTGTAGCACCAGCAACAGCTGAGGCACCCACTATAGCACCAGCAACAGCCAAGAATGCAACTACCTTGCCGACTCCAGAACAGCTGGCCCTCCAAGCGGCGGTGGCAGCATCTGCCGAATCACCAGCAGTCATGAAAAGTGCAGCCGAAAACGCTGCTTTCAATGCTGGTAGCTCCAAAGAACAGGCAGCAGAAATTGCACGTGCAGCTGCTTTTGCAGTGAGTGGTGGCTCCGTGAGCGGGCACGCCAGCGCAACCATCGCGCCCTTAATGGAGGGAGCAGAGCAATCGTCTCAAGGCGAGGGGATGCCGAAGATGCCCGACAGAAAGGCAGGGATTGATGCAGCGGAAGCCGGCGCTGAAGCTGCCAGAGTTGCGGCGGCTGAAGGGAAGACGCCTGCGGCGCAAGCCAAAGCTGCCGCAGAAGCCGCCGGCAGAACGGCAATGAACGGAGGTATGAATCTGGTTGGAGCTGAGGAAGCAGCGCGGAGTGCCGCCGTGCCGCTTGGAAATAACGAAAAAATCTAAAGTGGTTGGGCGTGTAGGTAGTACGCAGGCACGGCACGTACACAAGAGAGAATCGAAACGTAATTACACGTACAGCAAGCAAGCGAAAGAGAAGCGAACAAACGGATCAGTCACATTCAGGAAAGCTGCGAGGGCTGCCGGCCTGGGTTCCGAGGAGGCACCAGCAAGTGGCAGTGGCTGGCTGCGTTCTGTTGACACATTTGACACGTGAGATGATGGCCCGAGGCTGCGAGCGTTGGCACATCAGCTGCAGAGGAAGCTGCCTCGTCGGGTGCATTCACTGCACACGACATTGTGGTCCGGTCCACGCAGCTCGGATCCTTCCAAAGCCTTCCCCGAGTTCGGACACGTCCCGACTAGGTAATTAGTTAGTGTCACTGCCTGGAAATTCCTGGGGTCTCTCGCTCTTGGATGTTCGAATTGAGAATAGCAGCAGTTCTCGCATGTTGCGAAGTTTCTGGCTTGCTGAGGCCAAAGGAGCCCATGGGAATAAAGGTGGGCGCAGTTCGGGCATGTGTCGCGAGAGTCACTGACATGCTGAAACACTGTCGTCGTTGCGTTGGCTAGGCCAAGGAGGTCTCGGAGGAGGATGCAGAGGTGGCAGCAATTCCAGTTGCCGCTGAGATTTACAATCAAGCATCATCTGGCTGCTCTCCGTATTCCGCGTGATTTCAATGTCATTCTGAGGATGCAAAGGGTTGTTCCGGAGATGAATGTCACCAGGGCAGATCCCATCTTGTGTTGCCCCTCGTGGCAGCAGCTGTGATTGTGCTGCTGGTCTGCTGCGCGAGCTACGTCCTCACGTATCCCGATCCAATCTTGGTTTTAGGAAGGCTCGCGCGAAGTGCGTCAAGCATGCCGTTTACATGTATCCGAGGTCAAAGAGGCCCCGCAAAGGTGAGCGAAGCGTTGCTGTGGAACGCCCTGCCCCTGCTGATGTGGAGAGAGCAGAGGAAGCACCGTTGATTCAACACCCGGCTGCATTGCTCCCGGCACCACCGACAACCCTCCCAAGAACGGCGGTGCCTGGAGGCCCCTCTCCAACTCAAGCAGCTCCACTTATCCCGCGCACGGCTGTCGCTGCCCCCACAGTCTACACAACAGCGCAAGGTAGCCCCGTCTCGACCAGCTATGTTTCATATGTGCGAGGTGGGATGCCTGCACCGACTGGAGTTCGATTTGGTGTTCCACCAGCGCCCGCAGCAGCATCAAACACTGTCAGCCACGGCGCCCAAGCAGGAACTGCAGGTCCAGCGGAACAGGCAGCCGCTGCATCAACCATGGCTCTCTTTGATGCCTTAGATGCGAACGGAGACGGAGTTTTGGATGCTGCAGAGCTTGCACAGTTAAAGATGGGTGGACCTCCTCCAGCTCGCTCTGCCTTACCCAGTGAACCTGTAGCATCAGTGACCCGCTTCCCCCCAGTCTTCGCCTTGGCTGCTACAGGGCACGCGACATGCATTTGTTGGGGCACTTGGAGCATCTCTGCAGATCAAGCAAGGTCTTCCGAGCACCTTGAGTTGTCGTGCTTCAGATCGTATTGCATGTGGCAGCACGGGGCTCAGTTCAAGCGCAGCATCAGCACCGAGACCTGGCTCAACAGGGCGATATCTGACTTCTTGCGGCAGGCCAAGCAAGTCCTCTAAAAGGAGGGCCATTGAGTTGCCAGCATCTTTTGAGGCTCAGCTCCGTCTGTCAGTTTGAGAGTATGCCTCCACTGTGTCCTGGCCCTTCACCAACTTCGGTCGTGCAGCAAGTCCACCTGCGAGGTGGCGACACGACTTGGACAGCAGCTGAAAATTGAAGAGCAGGAACATCCTCCGCCGCACTTGGTCCTAAGACCTGTAATGATCAGGCTAAATAATGTTTACTTGTTTCACTGTGAAGTCATGGCCAGATTGTTCTCACCTGCACACAGGTTCATTTTCAAGTCTCATTCTCGGAGATGACGGACATGTGGGACTGTTTGCTCAGAACGCTGGCCGCTGACCCTGAATGTGCGAAACGGCAAAGACCGCAGAGGATCATCATCATGCTGAAAAGATGCGCGACTGGTGTCCTGCTCTTAAAGCTTCATACATTCGATGCATGTAGCAAGTAGGGGCGGTGCGCGTGAACCTTCACGAGCATGCTCTGCAACTTGGTCCAAACCCATGCAGCACCGAGCTGCATGGCCGAGGATGAAGAACCTGAGTCGGAAACAAGCAATCTGGCCTGGGTGAACAATTTGCTGAGAGCTCTTTGGCCAAAGGCCACAGCAGCCTTGGTGGCCTTCGCCCACAATGAGCTAACATCCAAGCTACGGCATGGACTGCCGCTTCCCTTCAAGCGTGCACACTTTGCAAGGTTCTCTCTTGGGGACGGAGTTCCCAGCTTTGGTCCGATTGATGTCATTCGTCGTTCTGACAGTCACATATGCATTGAGGTGGAGATGTGCTATTTCAGTATGGTGGACATTCTGCTGTCGGGGTATGAAGGGTCGGGTGTGTCGGTGGGGGTTCAACAGATTAGATTCCATGGAAGGTTGTGCATGGAAATGAAGCCAGTCCTGGACACCTGGCCAGTTGTTGGTGCTGTGTTGATATCCTTTGCTGGACAACCCCAGTTGGAGTTGGAGTTTGCCGGCATTGCCGATGCTCCTCTGCCCGGTTTGGCCAAGAAGATTCAAGGAATCGTGGATGCCGTGCTGTCCCGTTTCGTGCTTCCGAATTGCAAATGCATCCGCCTCACGACTGATGAGCGTTTGTTGAATCTGGCCGCTTGCGGCAGAGAGCCCATCGGTGTCCTTGAAGTGAGAGTCCTACGGGGCATCAACTTGGCAGGTGCCAACTGGCGCATGGCGATAGGCTCAAACGTGCGAAGCTTCAACTCCAACCCTTACTGTGTGATACAGGTGGGCAGCAGCACCGCACAGACGAGCACCGTCAAAGCAACCACAAACCCCGATTGGAATGATGACCCTTTCTTTTTCATCGTTTATCACAAAGATCAAGAACTTGTGATCGATGTCAGAGATGATGATGGCGGTTTTCTGCAGCGAAACTTTGTAGGACTCCTTGGACGCTTGCGCAGTACGGTTCGTGAGCTACTTGCACACAGGCCCCGACAAGACTCAGGGGCCTGCCGTTTTGTACTGGACACTTCGCAGGTCAAACGTGGGCTGCTTCATATAGATGATCCGGTCAACACTGGAGTACCCTCAGAGCTGGATGTTCTCGGCAGGTGGTTTGACATTTCTCCACGCGTGCCAGACATTGTGCAGGCACCTGCGTGTGGGCCTGGTGGCATAATCTTGGTGGAGCTTCATGGTGGAACGGGGTTCCCAGAGGAACTCGCGGGTTCAAGCTTGACCAGTTTGTTCTGGGCATGCTCACTGAGCGAAGATGGGGTGCATGGCAGCAGCTATCGCAGTTCCGCAGGGAGGCGATCCCTTGAGGAGCCCGATTTCCATTTGCCCATACCCCAGTGCCTGTATCAGGCCATTGACCAGCTCACGACCAGAGGTGTTGAGCCTAAAGAGGTGGCCGATATCGTTCAGGTTGAACACTCGCAAGTCCTTCAGTACCTGTCTGCGAAGTCGCGCTTTCTACAAGATGTGTCCGCGCGGCAGCTGGAGACCGGTGAGGATCACTGCGTCGAACTGGCATGGCACGAAACGTTGGCGATGCTTGTGGTGGGCTGAGTCCGAGTAGCTGCGTCGACATGCATTTCATGCAGCTGCCTCGCTCGAAGCTGTGAGGTTGCCAAGCCACTTGCGACTCATGTCCATCTCACTCTCTTCCATGCTGACCGTGTTCTTGGAGCTTGGGCTGCAAAATCCAGGGCGACGTAGCACCAGCACATGGCCGGCATAGAGACCTGAGCCAGCATGCGCTCCTTCCTGCTTTGCTGAAGAGAAAGCAGGCTTCCACCTTGTCGGAGTTCAGAAGTCAAGCAGACTTGAGCGTAGTATAGTAAACAAACATGATACACGTCTATATATATATGTATATATATATATAAAGTATACATAGAAATATCAAATATGTGTGAGAATGTGTGTAAATATACAAAGCCTTCTCCAACTGTTCTGAGGTGATGTCGAACCCATCAGAGCTGCTGAGCCGCAGGATGTCCCACGACGACCACCCGGGGCCCAGGGCCCCACTTCAAGAATCGGTGTTGCAAAGGCGGAGGTAGTACTTACGTATATAGATGGCGGAAGACAGTCTGGCGCAATCGAACCCGTAGTCAGACCATCACAGAGTGCACTTACTGGAACACTGTGCGCTATGGCTCGGCAGTTTCGCATACCAGGTCGCGGATGTGCTATCCGGAGCCCTAGCATGCAAGTAAGTTGCCATAAGGCGAAAACACGAAAACCTTGGAAAAACCTTCAGGTGCCGGGCAAGTGCGGATGTTGTGCAGTTTTCGTCCGAAAGATGCGGCTGGAGCTGCCCACTACCTCGAACGTCCAGGCAGCTTGGAAAGCTTGATCAGGAGCACGAACTATCTGAAACGTAAGTGGTTGTCGGTCGCAGTGTCGGAAGGCAAGCTCTCAGCGTGGATGTTCCCAGCGTGCACTGCGCCCGCTCCATCCGCGAATCGCTTCAAACCTGCGCCGCCCAAAGACTCTCTGTTGATAAGCGTAGCTTCGAGACTGCCACGTTCACCTTTTGCAATGGCTTGCGTCTTGTTGATTGTAAGCATGCTTGCGTGCTGTGCGTTAACATGCCGAGGACGATGAGTGAAACCACGCGAGAGAGAGAGAGAGAGCGACCCCTATGCCCGGCAGAAAGAAAGAAAGCGGCCTGAAAACTCCTAGAGTCCTAGAGACCTTGACAGTGCTGCTTCGTGCGACAAAAGCGAGGCCGAGGTGATTGCAAGTAGACAATCCGTGCAGACGTCGGTGCGCATGTGCTGGTTTTTCTACTTCGCTCGCCGCCCGAGGTGCGCATGGAAGTTTCTTTGCGCTACCAATCCCTAGTGCCGCGAATGGACTCGGCCTGATCGTCCCAGCGACCACATGGAGACCTCATTATCTGCCTGGTGGGGATGCGCCGCTCATTGTACCTCTTCCTGCCATGCCATCACCTTCCATCTACCGTAAGCCGAAGCACGACATCCTGTTGCAGAGCCGAGCGAAAGCAATGATCCGGCAGGCTTTGCGGTGATCTTGGTGCCCTCCCGGGGCATGTTGCGAAACGCTGCTACAGCTCGAAGTTTGTTGATTGCAGTTGAAGCCAGGGTCCAGGTGATGTTTTCGAAGATTGCATTATATTGAAAGACTTTGATGCTTTCGATTATGCGCAGGGTTGGCTTCGTTCTGCGCTGAACGACCGCGCAGACAAATCATTCCCTGTGCAGTAATTCCTTAGTATCAAGTCCGGCCTTCCGATTGCTGCGTCACCAGGTGGGACGACGAGCACATGAAGACAAGCCGACAAATGACAAACCACCCAGCTCAACTCAACGGTTCAATTTTACACACGTGAAGACGAAACAATCCCCGTGTTTGCGGGGTTTAGGGTTTAGGGCAGATCACTGTCGCCGATCAGAGGACAAGTCCAGTCTTGTATTGCTACATTCTCCCCTCTGCCTGTGTGTGTGTTTGTACTTGTAGGCACGCGATATCCAGGAGTTCCCTTGGTTTAGGTTCTTGTTAAGGAATAGGCTATGTAATTTTCTCTTTGCAAACACAATCTTCACTCTTGAGCTGTAGGCGCCTGGAACTGCCTGGAAGCACTTCTACTGCCTGCCTGAACAACCTGTCATAGACAACGGTGCAGAAAATCGCCCGACATTCCTTAAGCATTTTGGGGGTTTTTGCGCTGCCAGTGAAATCAGAGCAGGTAATCCCAACCACTGCCAACGCTGGTAGCGGAGCACGGTCCAAAGATTTCTGGTTGTTGGTTTACGAGCCAGCGCGTGCGAACGAGCTAGTTTGGAGACGCTGGATATTTGAGGCTCCGCAGATTCCGGGCATCGGATAAGGATCAGGACCGCCGTTCTTTTCAAGTGTTCGTGGGACCACGGAATGGTCCGACTTCGTGCGAGACCAGCAGGAAGAAGAGGCAACAAATGGGTCCTGCCATTGTCAGCTCAAGCACGAAACGTGCGCGGCAACCCTAGATCCTCGCGTGACCGGCTGCACTAGTTGGAGGCGATGCCGAGGCGAGGATAGAGATTAAGATGATAGAGATGGTGGCGATGATAGCTCAGCAGCCCTTGAGATCTTCAGGTTTGGGACCAGTGTTCGGAGGGCTTAGGGGAGGTTCTTCTGAGTGAGGTTCTGGGTTGGCTGCCTCCGCAAGGCGAGCCATCCAAGCCGCTGCTGGGCATAGTCTGCAGCCGAAAGACATCCAGCCAGCGATGAGTTCGATGGAAGATGACCCGCTGATTCATGATAAGAACCGTTGGGCAGCAGGTCTCCGTCGGAGATCTTTCTGGTGGATGACCGACCTTCAGGATCTTCTTTCTTCGTGCGATGTTCTTTATGTGGTTTCCAAACTTCCGGATGAGGTTAGCTTCCGCCGGATCCGGATTTGAGCCTCCTTCGGGACCTTCACAGAGAGGGCTTTGGCAGCAGGATGCAGATGGGTATCATTCTTGGCGTGACCTTGCTGAAGATGGCGAGCCGTACCGTCAAGACTCCATGGGTTTGTTCTGGGCGCGGAGTGAATGGGAGGATGCGTCCGCGACTTCAGGCTTAAGCGCTGAGCAACGGAAGGAGGTTGAAGAAGCTTACTCCGTTGCTGAGGCGGTTTTGTTGGTTTTAACAAATATAAGATAGTATCATTATCTTAGCACTGCTGCGAAGGGTAAAAGCGTGGGAGATCCAATCAGTGGCCGCGGCAAAGGCAAGGCGGCAAGGCCATTTCCGTTCCGGCTGCTACTGCGGAGGTCGACGCTCAGCCAGGAGAACCACAGAACTCAAGATGTTTTGCGCAGGGGGTCGGGAGCATTCTTGGGAGTGTCCTAAACACGCTCGCTCCAGCTTTTCATCGAAGGGAAAAGGCAAAGGAACCACGAATTGTAATTTTGGGCAGACACTGTCTTCATGGTTGTTGGGGAGCACGATGAACTCGTTTCACAGACCCGGTTCCGTCGCTGTACTGAATTCGGAGATCATCTTCCCCCCGAGTGCCCAGGTGAGGTGAATGACGATTGACTGATGATTCCGCGAAGCAGATTCCATGTGGTTGTGCGCGAACTTCCCGATCTTTCGGGTCGGTTGTGGACTTGACATCCCTTGTGGGTGCAGCTGTTGATGAAACACATGCAGGTATAGGTTCGGAGAGACAGTCGTGTATGGGCATGGGGTATGAGACGTATGGACGAGCTGAAGAGTGTTTGGTGATTCCGAGGCGGCTCTCAGCCGACTGCAGAGAGCAGCTACATTGGCCAAAATATGCATGACTGGGTAGGGTATCATGTGATGACAAAAGGATTGGCCGTGGCAGGTGGCTGGGTCGTCAAAAGCAGAACGGCATCTTATGCTACCTCCTGGTGTCCCCGCCCGCTAATCCGTCCAATTTGGACGTCAAATCAGCATCATCGTGCAAACAAGCATTGAGATCGTCTCAACTTTTCCAAACATGGCATCGCAAACAAAGAAGGGAAGAGTTTCCCCATTGAGCATGGACTATGAGTCTGGAAGAGCAGCTGCTCAACCTGACACAAAGGTACGTGCAAACACAAAGGTGGCTTAACGACTGAGCCGAAGATGGGGGTTCAGTGTCATAGCTGTTGTTGGTGCGCTGGTTGCGGTGCTTGCATGGGGCGAATGTCAGTACATCGGTATATTTTTGCGCACGAAGCGAACTGTTCAAAACATCGGTTGCTGCAAGGGTTGGGATCCGTTGGTTGATACACGGGTGAAAACAAGACAAGTTGAGGCCGTCAAGGCATCAGGATTACTGCCATGAGAGACGGGGCTGAGAGGATTGCCACATATTGATTGCCACACAGGTCTCGGATGGACGCGCAGATAGTTTCTGTTCCGACTAGTGTGTGGGTAGTAGCTGGGAACGAATCCAAGCCAGAAGCTGGATGTCCGAGACATGGTCTCTTCGGGATAGTTGCGCAACGTTGCGACGACACTAAGAATCTTTAGGCGCCCTTCTGACAGTTGTCCCGGGTTCGCCTTTGTTTGTTTTTCTGCTTCGGAGGAGTTCTTCACTGAAACTGTAGACGATTGCAGGGGCTGCTCCACCCACCGTCCGGGGGCAGCCAACGAAGAGCCTGATGGTGTGGTGCTGTAAACGTACCTGTATCTTCGCGCATTCCCTGTGTGGCAGCTGGGGGCCCGCATGATCGCATGGGACGTGCCTGGGCTCGGCACAGCAGCTGGCAATCTCTCCCGAAAATTTGAGTGCTATCCATATGTGTCGGTCTGCCCTCCCCAATAGGGTGATTTCGAAGTGTGTTTCGGCAATGCTTCCGTATTCGGTCATTGCCGTGTGCCCTTGCAGGGCGCCAAGTGTGATCTTAACCACCAATGTGCCGTTTGCCGTAAACACCAGTTCTCGCTTTGAGCGACCAGTTTTCGCTTCGAGCAGCCAGTCTGTGCCCTGAGCAACCAATTCATGCTGTGAGCAACCACTTCGCGTCGAGCTACATGTCTATGGAATCTACATAATCTGCTTCGATCAACCAATATGGCTTCGGACAGCATACAACATGGGTGGTACAGTTCAAACGATGGCAACCGAGAGGTCTGAAGGGAACTTGTCGATGTCTTTGCATGTGAGAAACGAAAGTCTTGCATGGTTTGCACGTCCGTGCGACCAGCGGTGCGATGTGAACGCATGCACGGTGCATTGCATTGCAAGAGTATGTGACGGTCAATGACGACCTCGCTGGATTGTTTAACTTTAACTTTATCCCAGTCTCCACGCTTAAAGAGTTCGTGTGAACTTGCGTTGGACCAGTTTGTTGACAGCGAAAAAGCAGTCAGGCGGAAAGACCCAGGACACTTTTGGTTCACGGTCAACGTAAGCTAGGCCATGGATATGTCCTACGTGAAAAGCCTATGAAAAACAGAGTATCGGCTTGTCGAGAAATTTGGGTGGGTGGCCAGTTGAAGATCGGCTTTCATTTTCGTTCACCGTTTTGGGTCGATGCGTTGCACAACTGTTTCAGAGAGGATAGTAACCAGTTGTCACCAAGCTTGTGCAACCTCGCCGTTTGCATGGAGGAAGATTGTTGGGTTTGCGGGTTGAGGTGATGTTGGGCTTCAGATCGCTTGGCATGATGGTTTCTTAACTGTGTCGAGGTGCTTAAACAGCGAGGCATTTCCAATGTTGGTGATGCCTAATTACCTTTTTGTGGACAGCCTCCGGTAATGCTCGAAGCATGTGAGGAGGAGGAGCTGTTGGGGAGACGCGTGTCAGTGCTTGATAGTCGTGTAACTTTTGACGTTTCTCAAGAAAGCTGGCAGTATAGATTGCCGCTGAGCACAGGGTCGGCAAATGCAATCTTGCATCAAGGTGTTGATCGTGGCAACGCAGGTGTATCCAAAACAGGGTGTGCCAGCTCAAATTCCGCACTCTCCCCCAAATACTTGGAAGTGGGTTTTTATCGTCACGAGTTGCATCCGGCACTTCCACGAAAGCCAGGCGATTTCGTTGCATTGTGTGAGCAAGTCAAGACAGAAGGCTTGGGAGGTTTATGCATGCAGCGTCAGCAGGTGAAACATGTGCATGGCAATACATGTGTGCAATGCAATTCGTTCAACACCTATTCATATTGCCTGCCGCCCCGGTCCTGGGAAGGCCGGGCGGCCGGGCTGTGTTTGTGTGCGTGTGTGCACAACGCCCTGATTCAGCGAAACTGCAAGTGATCGAAATTGTGGAAGATTGCAGGGGGCCGCTCCACCCACCGTCCGGTGGCAGCCAACGAAGAGCCTGATGGTGTGGTGATGGAAATCCTGTGGATGCTCTTGGACCCTGTGTGGCAGCTGGGGGTCCGCATTATCGATTGGGGTGTGCCTGGGCTCGGAGCAGCAACTGGCAATCCCATGCAATCCCTCCCTCAAATTTGGGTGCTATCCGTATGTGTCGATCTGCCTTCCCCGATAGGGTTATGTGCACCAGTTTTTCTTTGGCAACTATTCTGGATCGGCCGGCGTGCTTCATTTGCAGAAGGTCGCTTGAGGTGATTGTTTGAGTTGTTCAAGCCAGGCAGAAGCGCATCATTGCGCAAAGCATCGCAAAACAGGTAGACATCAGTAGACATCCACACCCAAAGCGATGGCAGCCGTTTCGAACAGGTTTTGTCAAGTGCTGACCAGGCAGCCATGACCTGCTGTGGATGAGCTTCCCATGACATCGACAGTGAAGGCAGCAACTCGCGGTCTTGTGATTGCACGGGTGGTACCTATACTGCTGGCAGTCGACACGCCTTATCTTTGGACAGAGCCGATTCTCAGTGAAGACGATTGTACTCACCTGATATCTTTGGCACGAGCGGAGGGAATGAAGCCTTCGTTTGCCAAGGAGCGCGCAATGCAAAGCTTGGTTCTTCAAACCCGGTCCTTCGGCTTCCATCTCTTCGACTTTGATGCATCTGGAGATCTAAGTGGTCTGGAACTTGCGGCTGCAGCGAAGTCCCTGCTAAATGCTCCACTTTTTTCTGCGCAGGATGCGAGAGCCTGGAGTTTTGCCAGCACTGGCAAGCCAAACTTATCTCTTGCGTGGCTGGATGACGATGATAACCTGGCAACTCTAGCACTCCGAAGCAGGGAGGCAGCTGCCCGAATAATTGAGCACCGCCCAGAGCGACTGGCGAGGCACTCATTCCAAGCCTCACTGCCGTGGGATGCTGCAGACTTGCTAGCAGTGCTTGCATCCCAGCTGAAGATCCGATCACAGCCCCTATTGGCCGATGGCTCTTGGAGCCACTTGGAACTGCAGGCTGAACCACTCCAGGTAATTCGTTATACGAAAACTGGACACTACGCACCACATTCGGAGCCCTCGGCTGAAGGATGAGAATTCGCATTTCGTTTACTGAGTGAAAACCGTTTGGTTGCTTGCGAGAACTAGGTTGCTTTGCCGCGCCCTAGTCCTGTGGCAATCAATGCTTTGGGAACTCGAATCATCGACAGTGTGGAGGTAAGTCGCGCCGAGAGGGCCTCCTTAGAGTCGAAACGGGATGGCGGGATGGTTGGTGGGCTGATGCAAGAAACGATTATTCTTGTCCCACGGTAGCTGTGCTTTTGCGACAATCGAAGCCTTCTTGGGTTAAGTCGTGCTGCCTGCGAATTCCCGCATGGTCCTGTACGAGAGGTTTGACACTTGAAGGTCTCCTCGGTTGCATGTTTCGAAAGAACAGGTAGAGCCCAAGTGCTCATAATAACCAGGAAGATCAGGAAGGGGAGGTAGTGAGCCGTGTTGAACAAACTCATTTTGCTGAACATTGCCGAGTTGGGTAGAGATCAGACAGCGAAGAGAAACTTTGCAAAGGTGGCAAACTTCGCAATCCCAGGAAACTGGTGCCTGATCTCCATCCATTCATGCCGGTTTCCAGCTTCGAATCTCGTGGATCACAAATTAAAAATGTAGTTATTTCTTCCCCATTCTGATGTCCAATACATCCTTGCAGACAAGGTGATGTGCGAATTGTGTCAACTCAGCGTCAACTGTCGATTCTGGATGGTCCTGAGGGGGATGGGCTAGGCCAAGGCCATTTGAAGCTCGAGTCATTAAGGACAGCGGTTGGCCAGGGCATCGCCGACTGTCCTTTTTGGTGTATCTCCAAGCTCCTATGAAGGGAGGCGAGACCTGCCTTCTGCAACTCGGCCAACAGGGCGGAAGAGGGTAACAGATTAATTAGATGGTGTGGCTTCACAGATGCAATGGCCGAGGCCGGCTGGCTGGAATTTCAGCTTGCATCCATGGGGAGCTGGACCGTTTGCAGCTGTCACTCCAGAGGTTCGTGTGACCAGAAAGCTGCGTGAGGACGGTACCGCAGGCATTGCGCCGAACTTCTTCAAGCTGCCACCAGGCTGGAATGTCCCATGCGACTGCCACAGGATAATCAATGTGTTGCTGCTTCTGCTGAGCAGAGCCCTACCGAGGTTGGTGCCGTTTGCCTTTGTCCCGTCCGTGGGCGAATGCTTGCATGGAGGAACGACTGGAATGCGGCCCCTTGGCTCCCCTCACCACACCCTGACGCAGACTTCCGAAACCGCTTCCCGGATCCAAATCCTTTGTGCCGATCTAACTCTTGAATGCTGGGCGTACATCTGCTCACACATTTTGTCAACCTGCGCCCAAAGATCGCAGTAAGTCGTCGCAGAAGACCAAAACGCAATGCCAAGAAGCGGGACTTGCCGCACTCCTCGCATCCCACCAAAAAAAGATAACACAACAACAAGAATGCACACATCGAGTTTAACTTAAGTTTTTCATGACATATCCCGGGGCAGTTTGTTGGTGATGTTGTGCTGCTGGGACGAAACTAGGGTCAGAGGTTTGGGTTTGGAGTTCGGAGTTCAAGGCTGAAGGCCTCGTTTGAGAACCTCGGGGAACCCGAAGTCGGAGGTTTGCTGAGTCTTCTGTAGGGCCAGTAGGGTTCAAGCTGGGTTTCAAGTTCGTCGTCTGAATAAACCTTCAGGTTCCCAAAGAAGGCGGAGTTGGAGCTATGCAAAGCTAGGATCTATGCGTAGATCTCAGTTTTAATTCAAGAGCCTTGAACTCTGTGTGTGTTGCCAGGCTTGCACCCACTTGGCATGTGGCTGCATGTTCATGTGTATGACTTGTGGGTGTAAACACCTGCACATGATGAACAGTCCTTTCTTTTGCTTCCTTGTGTTTGCAGCAGGATCCAGGGAGTGCGGAGGGCTCTCACCAATGAAGCTCCCACCGCACTCCAGGAAAACGTACCTGCACGCATATGCCCTGAGTCCTAGCAAGGGCAGCTCTACTCCTTTCATCTCATTTCTCGTGCCATTCCTTGTGTGTGGCACGCCGGGGCAGAACCTTACCCCAACGGATCATCATTTTTGCATGCCATTCCTGGTGTCTGGCATGCTGACGCACCAAAGTCTGTCGTCATGTCACGTCCTGCTCTTCTGTTTCTTCATGGTCTTGTACCTGAATTTAATTTGTCGTCGTCTGGTCCGGCCTGTCGCAAGTCGCCTTCAGCCTCGCCAAGCATAAGTGTATACATACATATGTGCATCTGTGTGTACATGTCAAACAAAGCCTGGTCTTGAATAAAATCAGACGCTGTCGATGTACTGTAGGACCCGACAAGCCAGCAACGAAAGTTCTGCAGCGGCTGAGTCGCACTCGTGACAAGAGGACGGTTCATTGGAAGTCCCTGGTGCGCATGTCGCCTGTCCAGTTGTGGAAGGCTTCTTGGCCGGATAGCTGGCTCTGATTGACTCGCAAGCGAATCCGGCATCTCGCTGTAGATGACCACCTCGGTATCGAAATCAGGTGAGAAGTGGGTGGCAAGCGCATGGGCCAGCCAGACATGCGACCAAGGCACTGTGTGCCAGACGCACGCCGGGCGTTGAGAGAAAGTGCTGTGCAAGGACAACGGTAGCCTAACACTCTGTGATGCCAGCTTGGTGGTCCTGGTGGAAAGCTGAACATGGTTCAGCCGAGTTGGTGGCTGCAGCAATCGGAAATCTGCAACTTGCAATATGACTTGACAGCCTTCGTAGATTTTCGTAGTCTCAAAGGCAACCAAGGCGTCACTTCACATGTCTTTCTTGAGTCGCACCTTGCACTGCATCGTCCACGGCCCTTAAGCGAAACGAGCCAGTTTAAATCGGTCTCCTGAACTGTCCATGGCTGGGAAATCTCTCGCATTTCTTCAGTTCTGTTCCTGGCAGTCGGCTCTCAGCGTTGAAAGCTTGCCATACCGGTTGGCTAGTGGCCATGGACGTGTCTAGACGAAGTCAACCAATGTTTTTGGCAGTGGGTGGCAGCTGACAGACTTGTTGTGAACCAGTGTTCGCATAGGATCGCATAGGGGCGCTGAGAGCTCTCGCGCGATGCCTGGCGGACCTGGCCTCACTGCCGCTGATCACATACTCTGGGCCCAGAGGACCCCCCTTGTGAAGCGATGTAGCGACACAGTCGTACCAGCCACTGGCCAATCAGGATTCAGAAGGAGGAAATCAACGCGAAATCTCGTCCGGATGGCTTTTCTGTCCGAGCGGCAGTCAGCGTCCCGCGCTTACTTGGCAAGGATTGCAGGATGGCCGGCCGTATTCGTGTTCGTCTTGTGCCATGTTAAGATGTAACATTTGGAGCATGCGCACGTCCGAAACATGCACGACATCCCAGCAAGATCAATCGCCACATGGGCTGCTTACACTCGTTAAGTTTCGACCTCGGCATCTAACAGCTTCAGAACCCCTGGAGTGGTTGGCCGACCAACAGGCAGCATTCCGAGTGGCAACAAATGGGAGCTTCGCGTACGCAGCAGTGCATGATACCGCGTGTCTGACCCATGGCAATAAGTTCGCCTTCAGACGAAACAGATGCAAGCTCTGGGTCAAGTCGATTCAGACCTGCCGCGTGCGGGCTCTGACCTGATGGACTCGCCGTAACAGTGCCGAGCTGCGGCTCAATGACTATAATCGATCTCGTGCTCCATCTTCGACATGTCGTGTGATGACTACCATCGGGTGGGCAGTCGCTGATGTTTCCTCTTCGCCCCGAAGGCTTTTGCACGTCCCAGTGGGACGACCAGCACGGCAGAGCGGGCTGTGAATGATCAGCGCTGGAAGGACCATCAGTCAACTCATTAGGCGCACATACAACCTACGCCGTTCGGGCTCGGCATGCTCTCCACGTCCCAGCCTGTGGACACGCAATGCATCATGGGAACATATGGCCAAACCAGACTGGCAAAGAACTCACACAGCAGCCAGCAACCTGATCATGCAACAGGCATGACCAGGACCTGACATCCCAAATTCTATGGGTTTACGCATGTCTACGCCACTGTAGTCAAACCTTCCGTCTTGAATGATTTGTCGGAGAATCCCAGTGCTCTGTCCCGCAGTCCCGCAGGCTTCGGCCTCAGTGCGGGTTGGAAAAGGGGAGACGCTGACAGAACTGAACGGGTGCCATACGGGGTTGAAGGAGCTTCGAGTTGAGACTCAGCGCAGACGGCAGACAGCCAATGCTCGGCAGCCGGATCCGTCTGAGCTGACGCGGCCGCGCTTGCTGCTGCACGGGTGCACGAAGCGAACCTCAGCACGTGCAGGCATGCTAGCCGCTGCTAGCCTCAAACAGAAGGCTGAAGGGACAGCCGTGTTATATCGTTTTCAATCCTGCAGAATTGAACATGTTTTCGTTGGCCGTTGGTTGGTGTCGGATTCCTTACATATCAGGGACAGCCAGGCCAGGCAAAGCAAAGCGGCGTCTCTTCATCAGAATCGGGTCGAAGTGTGAAGATCCGGCGCACATGATCGGCAATGATAGGGTCATGGAGGAACAACATGTCACGCTGAGCCTTCTACGGGCTGGACCTCTTGATTCCATGCGGGAGGGGGTGGAGCGCATGCTTCCGAAAGCATGCCTTCGGCTGGAGATTTCAGATCCAACCGGATTAGGAGATGCCGAAAGAAGGGATCTGAAACTGAAATTTCAGGAATCAAAGCTTCTTTGAAGGAAGCTACAGAGGGAAGAGATCCATTTGTGTTATGCAGGTGCCAGGGGTACCTACCAAGTTCAAGCCCGGAGCTTGGAAGCTTTCAGCTGGTACTGCCATGCCCTGCCGCGTAGTCTTGAGCGCTGCAGGCCCGGCCACATGGATCCACGAGAGGCTTCAGGCAATGACAATGGATGGGTGCCATGCGAACCCAATTGAACCTGCCGGGAATTGCTACACTTTGGCGAAGAGGCTCTGGCTTTAACCCTGCTGCTGTAGGCCTGCGGATGCATCCTTTAGCTGCGGTGTTGCAGACCTTTGCATACGCGCCCCGATCAGGTTGGGACCCAGGTGGCACTATGACTGCGGAGTTCCGCCGGTGCATGAACCAACAAAGCGACGGGGTCCCAGACATGATGATAATACCGACATGGGGATGGGCTGTAGAAGTGAAAGCCTGGGATCCTCCATTGATGTTCGTTAAATTGAGTTGGGCACTGCGGTTCTGAATGAACGGAGCCACTTGCTTGGATTGCGAGGACGCGAAGACGCTGCGTTCGTTGACATTTGTAACTGTAGAGGGCTCCCGCGCGGCTTATACAAAGCCGGGAGGCGCGGGGTGCAAATGGGGCAGGGTGCACGGGGGGTCAGGGGTAGGGATAGCGAGGGGGGTCAGTGGGCCGGCATTAACAAAGTGTTTTTTCTGACATGTTTGGTCTGTGAAGTTAGCCGTCACGACAACCCCCAAATCCCCCCCCCAGCTTTCTTCTGCAGGTTTTACGTGCAGGCTTGCTGTGAAGTTTGAAGAACTCCTTAAACCCTCCAGCCCAAAGCTCAAACAGCAACAACAAAAGCAACGACCGCAACAAAACAGCAACAACAGCAGCAACAACACCAACAGCAAGAGCAGCAGCAACACCAAGAAAAAGAACAACAACAAAAATGCAGCAACAACAACAACAACAACGGCTACACGAAGTACGAAAAGAATAGCAGCAATAACGGCAACCCAACGCCACGACAACAGCAACAGAAAAAAGAGCAACAACAAAACCGACAACAATAATAACAACAACAACTGCCAACAACAGGAACAACAAAACAACGACAACAACAAAAAAACAGCAACAGCAACAGAAAAAACAACGACAGCAACGACGACAAAATCGACAAACACAACAACAGCAGGAGCGGGACCCAACAGCAACACCAACAGCAGTAGCAACAGCAACAAGAAGAAGAACAACAACAAGTATAACAATGACAAGAACAGTAAGAACAACAGCACCAACAAACAATAAGAACTATTACTACTACTAGGATCACAAAAAGAGCAAGAGCAGCAGCAACAACAACAACAAAAACAACGACAACACCAAGAACGACGACAACAAAAACAGGAGCAGCTTCAACAACAAGATCATTAACAACAACAACAACAGCAGCAGCAGCAGCAGCAACAGAAACTACAACAACAACACTACAACAACACAAAACAGCAACAACAAGAGTAAGTACAACAAACAACAACAACAACAACAGAACAACAACAACAACAAGAACAACGACAACAACAACATTCAGTAAGCTGCACAGGTGGTAACGCTGATCGCTCCTATCGTGATTTGTAACAGCCTCTTCGTTGGACTGCCACTGAAAAAGATAGCCACGCTTGTACTGGGTCTAGTCGTGTTCGCGGACGACCCTTAGTTTAGCTGTCACGGTGTAACAACAACAACAAGAACAACGATAAACAACGACAAACAACAAACAACACACAACAGATCACAGACAACAAACAACAAACAACCACAACAAGAACAATAACAAGAACACCAACAACAATACCAACAACAACACCACCAACAGCACCAGCAACAACAACAACAACAGCAACAGTAACAACAGCAGCAACAGCAGCAACGACAACGACAACGAGACGGCAACGGCAACGACGGCAGCAACAACAACAACAACAACCACGCCGCCTACGACGACGACAACGACGCCACCAATAACAACAGCAACAACGACACCAACAACAACCACGACTACGACGACAACGACGACAACAAACGAACCAAAGTAACTAACGTAGATTTTCCCAAAAAACCTAGGGGAATTGACACGAATCAGCCCAAATTGTAAGGAAACAGTGTTTTCCTTAGGAAAAACCAAGGCAACGGTAACGTACGTTTTCCTAGGGGAATGGCTTGCAATCCGTCCAAAGTGTCAGGAACTTAGGGTTTTCCCGCAGGAAGAAGCTAGAATGCATACAAACAAAAAACAAAACAACGCCCATGCCATACTGTGTGTGCCAGTAGTCTTTTTTACCAACAGCATGTTTTACTTTTACAATACAGTATACTTGGCTCTGGGGTTGGGCACTCCGGGACTGTCAGGGGATTTATGGGGATTTTCTAGCGATTCTTGGAGGTTGGGCAGACATTCCACGATTCTCTGCAGCTCCGCACTCCAGGGCACTCCGGGCGGGGATTCTCGGTCTCTCTGGGATTGGATACTCCAGGGATCTCCAGGGATTCTCATCTCTGCATCCGGCACTCCAGGGACTAAAATCGAAGAACACACCGAGGGTGGCGGGAACAACGGGGGTAACAAAGTGTTGTTTGACGGGTGTTGGTTGCATGCTTGTGCTTTCAAGTCAGCCCTTCACGACAAAGAGCTGGATAACAAACCGGTTGTTGGACAGGAGTGGCATTTTTGTCTTTTGCAATCTGGGATTGCTAGGGCCAAGCTCGGCAGTCGGCATTTCAAGAGCTGCACGTTGCACATTGCCATTTTGGAGAGCCGAGGCCGGGCCACGGGAGCGACATTTGTGGCTGGCACAGAAGAGCGGAAGCATCGCTTTGGGTTTTCTTTTTCCAGACAGTTGGGAAGTGGTGCCAGACCCAGGTTTCCGGAGACCTGCCAACAAGAGATTGGATGGATGCAGGCGACATGCGATGTGGGGCAGTAAGGGATGCAGAGGCCGCGTTTGTTATGTAATGTCATTTTTCACTACCTTGACATTTCATTGACATTGATTATTGCCAGGGCCAGTGCGGCAAGCCTGCACAAAGAAGTGCACCGGCAGGGAGCAAGTGCGGGGCAAATTTTCCGCCGATATCGTGGCATTCTGCGGCTCACACACACTTCTGACCATTCAGGCCAACGCGCTTGGGGGTGGGCTGGTTGATGAAGGACCCACATACTTGAGCTTGCCCCTTGCGTCGGTCGCAGAATTAGCACATGCAGGACGGCCATGGTGGCCCAATCAACAAGCTTGCCGCGGAGCGGGCCAAGGATGTCCTAACAGTGACTTGCTTGGATCATTGGCGGGTGAAAGGTTCGACATGTTGTCCTGTCGCATCCTTCACTTGGCGATTCGACGTGGGTCCACGTCAAGTCCGACACAGACCTGCATTGTAAATCCAGGGGTGGGCAGTGCCTATTTCATTCAAACAGTGCGATATCTTGGAGGCTTATCCCAACACGTTTTCAGGATGTGTCTGTCAGGGAGATGTTGCATCAGAATCATGTGTCCAGCCTTGCTCGAATTGCGTGAGTGTGTGCGTGCACTTCACGCTGCATGCACATACCACTACATGCCGCTTTAGACCAGCAAAGGACCAGGGCTCAAAATCGCAGCCTTCGCGAATGCGGAAGTCCAAAGACGCTTGACATCAACTGTAGTGGGAAGTCCCATTCTTTAGGTAAAGGCGGTTCTGTTGACAGGATGGCAATGTGAGAGAAGAACTTGGAGTGCCGCCAGTCCCTCAGTGTCAGAGGACAGAAGCATTCCTGATTTGCTCCTATCTTCAGTTGTGCGCATGTACATGCGTCGCCCGTTCCAGGAGCTCCTTTGGCTTAGTTTCCTTTAAGGAAAGAGGCTACGCTAGTCGACTGGTGACGCCATAGGCTTCACCTCGCGAGCCAGAGGCTCCTGGAATCTGTGACTTGTCTTAGACAGCCGTGGATCCGTGTGGCAGACCGAGAAAGAGACCAAGGCTTCTTTTGTGATCCAGCAGTGCACGTTTGGTATTCGGCTAACCTTGGTAGCGGAGCTCGATCCAGAGCTTGCTAAAGTCTGGTTTCCTGGCAAGCCTTTGGGGCGAACGCGCCTTGTGGCGGAGAGTGGGTCGCCCGCTTCTCCACCTTGGAGGTTGAGCTGTACGCCTTCCGAGTTTTTCCTGGTCTCCGATGGAGAAAGAAAGCGATCGCAGTTTCTTCAAGTGCTCGTGGGACGGGGATCGTCGGACTTCGTTCGCCGAGTCATTGATTGCTGTATGAGCGCACCCCTAGAAAGAAGAGGCGACAGCTAGGGCCCTCCATCGTGTCACAACTCAAGGACCGAGCTTGGGCCATCACTCAGGACATCAACCACCATTAGCTCATTCGCCGAGACGGGGTGGTGTATTTGCTTGATTTCCTTCGAGACAGATTAGGCCGCACTCCAGTGCCTGATGTGGGCATTCGGTTAGAAGAGCTGATGCTTCGATTGAGGAGGTCCCCGGGTACATCCATGTCAACATGGGCATCGCAAGTGCGGGAGACGTACAAGCGCGTGCAAGTTGCTTTGAGTCGAGCTCGAGAGGAGACTAAGAAGCCCGTGATCCCCATTTCAGGTGGTGCTCGAGAACCCGAAGGTCCAACATCTCCGGGCAAGAAGTCTTCCTCTCACAACTCGCCCACCCGACGGGCAAGTGATGCCACTCAGGAAGAACCTCAGGCGGAATCCGTTTTCACCGAGCGCGCTGAGGAGGAGGACGATGTGGACTTGGAGCACCACGCCATGGACCCTGGTATCCAAGGTACTTCCAACTGGAGGTGTCGCAAGGGCCGCTACGATCGAGATGACGACGATAGCGACAGCGCTGCTGCCTTGGCTGATCTCCAAGTCTGGGATAAGTACGAACAGGGTTTAGAGGAAGTTCTGCCAAGTGAAGTGCTCCGTTGGTTGCTTCTGCGGCGGGCTAACCTTCCATCGGCTGCTCGACTTAGCATTCAGGCGGCAGCGGGTAACAGCCTGCAGTTTTAGGACATTGAACGGGCCATGCGGTCGATGGAAGATGAGCTTCTTGTTCATGACAATTCTCGTCGAGCTCATGGTGCTAGGCGAAAATCCTTCTGGGTGGAGGAGGCTGGTGAGTGGAGCCTTATCAAGGGCCTTATCCTTTCGAATGAAGACGACCTTCAGGATTTGCTCGCATCGAGTGAGATTCATTTTGTGGGTTCCAAGCTCTCCGAGGATGTGTATTTCCATGGTGAATGGAAGCTACTCGTTTTGGGAGCTTGCCGAGGACGGCGAGTTCTATCATCAGGATCCTGGTGGTATGTTCTGGGCTTGGAGTGAGTGGGAGGACACGGCCATGGCAGCATCGCTCACTCCTGAACAGCGGAAGGAAATCGATGAAGCTTTCTCATTGGCTGAAGCTACAGCTAGAACATTCACCCAAGCCCGTCAAGCTGTCTGCGCGAGAAACCTCTCCCGTGGGTTCTATCCGATCCGTTGAATCCGGGGAGCAAAGGTAAGTCCAAGGGTCGTGGAAAATCCAAGGGGAAGGGCAAAGGAAAGTCCTTCGCATCCCGGCCGTCGACTCCGGCGGTGATGGCCGCGCCCGCTGAGGTTTATGCTCAGCCTGGTGATCCCGGCTACTCAGGTTGCTTCGTGTGTGGGTCAAGAGAGCATTCGTGGAGGGATTGCCCGAAACGATCGAGTTCTTCGAAAGGCAAGCAAGGGCAAGGGGACAGGGCGGACCTTCTGGGCCGAGAGTGTTTTCAACGGTCTTTGATGAACCGGATCGTATGGAGATTGAGGGCCCCGAAGAGATCCTCAAATCGGTAAACGAGGTCCCCAGAAACCCCCTAGATCTCTCGAATGTGTCGGTGATCCCGCTTGCCGAGCCCCTGGGTGCTCCCTTCGACCACCACGTGACTTCGTACGTGGAGGAGTGGCTTTCTGTGAATGCCAAGGTGGACGATGACCTGTGCCATAACTCAGGCGCTGGATGCTCCAGCAATTCTCCCTCAGCAGGAGCGGTTTTAGATCTTCGGGGATTCTGCGCATGTCGGTGTTGCAATCAGGATCGTTGCCTAGAGCAGCGAGAATGCGACCGTGCGGTGGTAGTGACTTCTAGCGACCCAGAAGCAGATGAGTCCCCGTTGATGGCAGCAGTGTCAGTGTCAGATGATGTAGACATGCGTGCATATGCAGTCATTGACTCCGGTGCGACTGAGACTGTTGGGTATCTTCCTGCCATCGAAGATCTGTTGGCCGTGAGGTATGAGACTTATGGCAGGACAGAAGAATTTCGGGTTTCGGATGCTCCTCCTCGCCGCTTCAGGTTTGGGAACGGGGCGCTGGGCTCAGGCGTATCTCATTTGCTCCTCATGCTCGCATAGATCTGGGAGTTTGCTTTAGACGTGGAGCGGGTTCCGATATTGGTCGGAGATAGGACATTGCGCTCCCTGAGCACGGTGATCGACTTTCAACATGACGTGGCAGTTTTCTCAGCATTAGACCGCACAGTTGGAGTACCTCTGCGCAGGAGCCGATCGGGTCATCTCTTGCTCAACTTAGGGCAGAACTGGCTTGAAGAGAGTTTTCCATTGGCGAGCCCGGCAAGACCCACCGTTCACTTTGCAGGGCCAGGAAACAAGGGAGCATACCGCGGATGAGGTTGTGAATGCAGTGTTTGTTGCTGTCGACGAGGGTGCATGTGATCCTTTGGGTACTGCTGCCCCCACTCAGTAACAGTTGAATAATATTCATAATATAGGTATGTTAGGACCTGAATAGTAGCCCTATTATAGACTGTTACTGTACGGGGGCAGTACCCAAGTGATCCTCCTTCAGCCCCACGTGCATGCAACGACACTCCTGCAGTGCTCTTTCATTCTCGAGGTTCGGTAGGAGCGCCTTGTGACACAGGGGCTAGTGATTCCGCTCCTTCGGGTAGGGATCCACTCAGTGTTCTTTGCCAGCTTGTGGCCCGACATCGGCATTTGAGTCATGGCCTCGAAGATGAGCGATCACGCTCTCGAGGAGAAGGACGACAAGAAGACCGTGCCAAAGGCGAAGGCCAAATCTGGCACGAAGAAGAGCAACAACCCAGCTCCAGCGCTCGACTGGGACAGGTTCAACCGCCATGTCAGGGTCAGCACGACGAGAAGGAATCAGCGAATCAGCACGCCCTATGGCGCTTCCGCAAACGGTGCGGCATCAGAACCATATATGGGCCACGCTTCGGCAAAACCGGCATGCGCAGGTCCGCAGGTCCCAAGCGATCGGACTCAAGCAGCTGGCCAAAATCCGAGAACGCAAGAATCAGGTTTTGCCGCCGAAGGGTTTGAGCCAGGCGGAGGGCCCCATGATCAATGATGGCACGGAAATGAGCTCTTCATCTTCAAGATCAGCAAATTCACCATGAGGAGACGGTGGTCTAGGCTGGTCCACTCTGGCCGGCGTATCCTGCGCAACCTGGTAACTCTGGTAGAAGATCAGATCCCCCGGCAGAAAATTGTTTCACTGGCCTCGTCTTGCTTGCTGTTGGAAGCACGGGATGCACGGGGCATCAGCTCCCTCTCGCTGAAATCCAAGAAAGCCTTCTCCGCCCTGGTTCGAAGCTGAAGACTCTCGTGCATACTATGTGTGATCTGACATGGCACTTTTGGGCACAGTGTTGGTGACCTCACGTCCGAACGCCCATTGCACAGGAGACCAACCTGCCGAAAGAGCTAAGCTGCTGTGGGCCGCGACCATCTGCGCAGCCGCCCTCGTCGGATGATATTGTTGCTGGCGCATGAAAGTCTCCACTTTGCGTCTGATGGTGCCTATCGATCTCTCGACCTCTGAGATGCCCTCGTGGTATTCCGCGGGGACTGGCAACATCTCAATACCTCGAGAAGCACAGTAGTCAGTAGTCATTTAGTTCCAGACCCCTGGAGGCACTTTCTGGATCCAACTTCAGGTACTCCGGGAAGCCGAAAATCTGGAACCACCGCGTCTCCAAGACACGGCAAACCTGCGCGGTTGTCATCTGACGCATCTGTGACTAGGGATGTCTTTCCTCGATCATGCAGAAGCCGGACGCCTCATCTAGCATGAGCACATAGTGAAAGACTTCATTGCCCAACCGCATGTAGAAGCCGTCAATCTGCAAAGTGCACCGCAAACGATCTTCCCGATGCAAACTCACGGCAGGCTTAGACGACTTAATCTGATTCTCTAGGCACACATCACACTTGAACTCAGCCGCAACTGCAAGAAGCCTGGGAGATGCACCTCTCGCTCGAAGATTTTTGCAAACGGGGGTTCGGAGGATGTCCAAACTTCCTGTGAAGCTTCTGCACTGTATCAAGCAAGGCCTCAAGTTCAGCTTTGGTGACTCCTTTAAGGCACCCCTTGTCGGTCTGAACGGCGCACACGTGGCCCTCCTCGGAACTCATCTTGATCGATCCATGAGCCTGCGTCAAGGAAGCTGCCAAGCCGGCGTACAGACGATGTACTGGACTCGCATACTGCTCGTGGTGTGGCATAGGTGTACCGCATGGCCGGGAGCATTCCATGTACATCACCTGGGAAGTGGTCCGAACAAGATAAGCACCGCACTGCCACTCAAAAGCTCGGCATTCATCTGCTAAGTGCAACCAACCAAAACCGAAGAGCATCCCGATTTCTCCAAATAGAAGAAGATTTCTCCGAGATCCAGACACAGTCACCGTGCTTACGCTGGGACTCTGACAAGGAGATGAGATGCTTGCCCACTTTCTGAAATCGCTGCTTGATGGACCTCACAGCGGTCGAATCTTTCGGCGACGATTCCTGAAGACCTTTTGGAGCTTGAAACCATGCAAGTTGAGGCTGAAACTCACGAAGTTGTAGAAGAGCTCGAGTGAAACCTCCACGAGTGCCCAAGTCATAACCCTTCGACAAACTCAAACTCTGAGCACGACAGCGTTGGCGCTCCAGCACAGCGCATAGAGGACTATCATGAAGACCACCGAATTCCATGACCTGGACATGAGATTCATCCCGTCCATGTGAATCAAGAAGTTGACCTACTTCAGCCCACACCTCCTCGCAAGAGGTTTGTAGCCGCCGATCATCCTGCGTGAGCATGACACTGGAAGGCTCCTCGCATTCAAGCTGAACGTCAAAGGAGTCTGCTTCACCTTTGGCACGCAACCTAGGCAAAGGGAACCCATACTGTTGCAAACATTTCCTGCGAGCTGAAGTTGCCTGAGTGATCAATCTCGATGTACAAAAGCCTTCCATCGATCGACTGCATGGAAACCCTTGGGATCAAGCTTCACGAACTGATGCCGAGTGGAATGCATGTGTCCTGGTGCACGTTGTCCGTTATGCCTGGTCTTCCATCGCACTGGCAGCTCAGCCTGGTTGCTACTTTCTCTAAGCTCAGTCCACAACTCACCTCCTTGAAAGGGTCCGAACGAACATGTGTAGTTGTAGCTATTGGGATCGTTGTGTGGATCCAAATGAACCCGAACCGCCTGGTTGACATTGATTGTGAAGCTAGTCCATGTGGCATGAGTTCCATGAAGCTGGAAGCACCCGAACATGTTGAGGTAGCGACACAGCTGAGGCAATTCATGTGTTTTGCGGGTGATGCCGGACATGTTGCCATGCGAAAAGAGACCCATGACAATGTAGCTCCCGCCTCTCTTCACCTGAATGGCTTGACGATTTGTGTTGGCACCGGCCTCTCGTACAGCCGCCAGCTGCATGAGAAGCTCCTCGCACTTCTGATATGAAAAGGCTTCATGCTGAATCATCCCAGCCGCGAGAGCCTCGAGCTCAATCACACTCTCGGTTACCATGGCATCTAAGACTCTGTCTGATTCCTCTGATTGAACTCCTGCTTCTCGGGACTCAGACCCTGATGGCGCTTGTTGCCGGGTGTCTGGGCAAGCTGCTCGAGGTCCACTACTGGCGGCTAATTGGATTGCTTTCCCCTTCTGTCACCAGGATGGCAGACTGAGTGCTGGACTGTCCCGGGGAACTCGGCATCGGGGTGGTCATCGGAGGACTGGTCTCCTTCGCAGTGCTCTCTGAGGATTCGGTCCAGGACTTTGTGTACCACAATCCGATGGCGAGGTAGATTGCCTCTCAGGACTGGCCTGCCTTCGCCGTGACACTCCCTGCACCTTCTACCGAGCAGGAGTGGAAGGCCATCGTGAAGAATCCGAAGAGATTTGTCGCGAAGAGTGCGCAAAAGGGCGTGGAGGTCAGCTAGGCAAAACGGAAAAATCCCAACAGCGGGCTGCGATGGATTCGGCTAAATCTCTTGAGGTAGAAAATTGGCTCCGTACCGTGGCCGTCCGAGCCGCAAAGAAGTTTGTACCTCAGAAAGAATTGCTGAAAATGAGATGGGTTCTTACGTTTAAGAGCAGTGGGGAGGAGGAATCCAAAGATCAGCAGACGGATGGCAGCGATCAGAGAAAGGGCGGTGGAGAGCGAGTCAAAGCCACGGTTCGCATAGTCATTCTTGGCTATAGTGATCCAAATCTTTTGGGTGCCACCACCGTAAGTCCATCAATGTCACGGTTATCACGACAACTGCTGCTGAATATGGTCTCGGTGAAAAGATGGCAGCTAGTATGTTGTGATGTCAAAAGCGCATTCTTGCAAGCCAAATCGCCACAAGCAGCAAGAGGAGTCTTCGCAGCTCCAGTCGAGGAATTGAGTGCCGCATTGAAGCTTCAGCCAGGCCAGTGTGTCCAGCGATTGAAATCTTGTTATGGCCTAGTGAGCGCTCCCAGACAGTGGTACGAAGACGTACACCGGACGTTGTCCAGTCTGGGTGCAGAGTGCAGAGAGACTCACCAGTAATGCGTGTGTATGGCGAGTGAGAGACGAGGACGGCACCATTGCCGGACTCCTATCCAGCCATGTAGATGATTTTCCCATGGGAGGAAATCCTGCGTCCAAGGTCTGGTCGGAACTTCTCCACAAGTTCAAAGCTGCGTCTGAATGGTCTCCTTGGCAGTACTCTTCATTTAAACATTGTGGTGTTCAATTGACCCAGCATCAGGATCATTCTGTGACGATCGACCATGCTTCTTTCTGTGAAGAGATTAAACAGATGTCTCCAGTCAAAGGTGGCAGAAAGCTCACCGCCGAGGAGGTCAGTCAAGTTCGAGCGATTCTGGGGTCGTCACAATGGCGCGTCTATCAGAGCGCCCCACACCATGCGGCAAAGTTGAATTATCTGCAATCGCTAGTTGCTTCCCAAGACTCAAGCATTGTTGAACAGATCAACAAACTTGTGCGCGAGGTTTTTGCGGCCAGAACTTTGTCCGTTCAGGTGCAATCCTTGGGCACGGAAAGCCCCGAAGACCTGTGCATGATTGGCTGGTCAGACGCATCGCTTGCAAACCGTCCTGACTTATCGTCCACAGGCGGTTACCTCATTGCTCTGATGCATAAAGATGCCATTCAGCAAGGGCTAGGACGTGTGAATCCTGTGTCCTGGAGGAGCGGTAAGCTTCACCATGTCGCAAGGTCAAGCTTGTCTGCTGAAACCCAGGCGCTCGCCGACGCTGAACAGGACTTGTTCTACGCCCAGCTGGCCTGGCGCGAGATGATTGGCGACGAGATCAAGGGCATCCATCCTGAAGAAGTCTCTCGGCGAGTTCCTGGCTACCTCGTCGTGGATGCCAAGGCAATGTTCGACTCCTTGTCCAAGGGTGTCCTCGTTGCCAACCAAAAAGACAAGTACACGGGCTTAGAGTTGTTCGCGCTAGGACAGCATCTAGATGCCCAGCAGACAACCTTGCTGTGGTGCGACAACGATCATCAACTTGCAGATGGGCTTACCAAAGCGAGCAAACAAGATGTGCTCAAGCGCTTTCTCTCGAATGGAACCTGGCGGATCAGATACGGTGGGGCCTACATTTCGGTCAAGATGCGCAAACAGACGATTCGTCAGCAAGAGGAGCCGGAAAATCCAGCTTCAACTTTTCTCCTAGATTTTGTTTTCGCGCAAACTGAAGATCTTCGCATCCCTTTTCCGGGGCATGTCAGAGGACAGAAGCATTCCTGATTTGCTCCTATCTTCAGTTGTGCGCATGTACATGCGTCGCCCGTTCCAGGAGCTCCTTTGGCTTAGTTTCTGTAAAGGAAAGAGGCTACGCTAGTCGACATGTGACGCCATAGGCTTCACCTCGCGAGCCACAGGCTCCTGGAATTTGTGACCTGTCTTAGAAAGCCGTGGATCCGTGTCGCACACCGAGAAAGAGACCAAGGCCCCTCTTTTGTGATCCAGCAGTGCAGTTTTGGTATTCGGCTTGCCAGGGTGTGTGATTTAGCAGGAGAGCCCAGCTTCCTTCCAACGGGCTGTTTCAATTTCGTTCGGCGAAAGTGGCATAGCAGCAGAACTGCCTTAAGATGTCCCATATGAGACACGATGGGCCACAGTAAGCAGCACTCAGGCCGTATGCTACCAGCATCCCTTGCGCTGTGTGGGAGGTGCTGCTTTGAGTGATGGGCAACACAGTGCGAGTAATGTATGCACAAGTGCAGATGTCAGGACACTCCTCCTCCTCCCCGTCCTGTTCCTCCCAAATCTCGAGGGACGCGAAGTCAGCTTGGCAGCTCAGACCGGCACGGTGGATGTTTCTGTTTAAGCGTGAGAGCATTACATGGTTCGGCCCATGTCGCCGCATGCGGTGTGAAAGACCAAGTGCGACAAGCTACTGTCAGGAACACAGCGACGAATTCCGGTCGGGAATAGGAAGCCCAGATAGCGACAACAACGAAAGCAGGTTAACATCGTTTCTTAAGCTCCTGTGTCCCACTGTCCCCGGTTTTTTTGAGACATGGCTCGGGCGGTGCAATAGTTTAGGAGAGATTTGGGCTTTCTGTTGAAGCGTGGCAATCAATTGCCAATGAACTCGTGCCCGCCCCACCCCTTCCCGACCGTGGTGCCTGCCCTGTTGACAAGTCTTGTAGGCAGTGTTTGCCGGCCCGGAACGTCCTGGACAGGGTCAAGGCTTACGGCTTACATTGGCAGGGCTGAGGGCTGGGTGGGGGCCTCCAGCAGCTGCGACTAGGTATTGGCTGAAGAGGTTTCGACGACCTGGCAAGCATTGAGAGGTGGGTGCAAGCAATGCCAGCTAGACTACAATTAAATTACTAGCATGCCCCATTTGCTCGATGTGCCCAGGTTCCCCTCACCAGACTTTGCCCCACCCTGCTCCGTCCTACTCCCCACCGCTGAACCTAATGTTCCTATCCTTTTGCATTGCTTACCCTGCCAAAATGCCTGTCCGGTTTATTGTCTGCAGTTCAGGGCTCGGGCTTGGATTCAGCATGAGCAATCACTGCTCGAATCATGCCCCCACCCTGACGACCTATGCATGCCTGTAATAGGTTTGGTTTGTGCGCGCACCTTAGCCTTTCAACATGCTGCCGCGTGGAGCCTGCCGACGAGTGGGCGTCTCCGTGACGCCCGAGTGCATCACGCTTCAGGCCAAACGAATACAAATGAAGCAAAGCGCAAATCGCAAAATAGGCAATTTTCGTATCCGAACCCCACACCCCAATACACCCAACTCAGCTTCCTTTTTCGTGCATGGCTGCGAACGTGCTGCTGTTTTTGAACCTCGAAGCCGCAATCCCCCAAAGCTTAGGACCTGGGTACCGGATTCGATTATCTGGGCGACCAGAAATCATCATACATCGTCATCAAGAGAAACAAGAGTATTTATTTCTGTCGACGCTTTTTGAGAAGAACGCCGACAGACATGGTTGTGTTCTGCAACAAGTGTGACTTACATGAGGTTATAGAAGTCTTTGCTCCGCTGTCCAGTTCCCGACTATGGCTCTCATGCTTCCCGATGCGTACTGAGAATTCCCGACCCATGGTTGCCTCGCGATTGAGCTCGGGCACTGAAGCCGGACTGCTTCTTGAATCGGTGCTTTGCCCTCGGTACGGAAACCTGGCAGCTAACAGCTAGGCAGGCCTGGCAGCTAACCTCACGGCAAAACAAGCCCAAGCCGCCTAAGCAATGTTGAGCAGACGCCTGTGCCTTTCTGAGTTCTCCACCCGACTCCAAGAGGCACGGCCACAGAGATGCGCTTCCCTCAAGGTCTCGGATCTCGGCGGCCGGCAAGCGACTGCAGCGAACTGGCTCCATGCCGACATCTCATATGGGCCATGCGCGATGCCAACAACAACACAGAGTTTTCTGAGGCCAACGTTGCCAGATCCGTGCAGGCTGCGGTCCTGATTAGCTCTTGTGTGACATGTGCACGTTTTCATCGGTGCAGGTCGCAGTATTTCGCCAACTGTCTGGATGAAGTCCCATTGATTAAAATTGCTCCATGTCCTTCCTGCCAGCTTCGGCATTCGCGTGTGCTGACTGGTCAGTTGCTACTGCGGTTAAACGAGTTTCCATCAGAGTTTTCGTTGATGGCATGGCTGATCACGTCCTGAGTTCGGGGGCCGACTGCACGATCCCTTATGGCTGATGCCGTCAGTGGCAGCATTTGGTGGCAGAGAGCGCAATTCGCCGCCGTGTTGAGCAGTTCCGTCCTGAAGCATTAGTTAAATTTAAGTTAAAGATAGTTAAAGCCTTTCAATTAGCCCAATGCTTGCATGGCTCTGTAACAGTGCAGTTATGCATCAGGTCGTTCTGCAGTCTGAAGCGCCAAAGGCTCTGGGCTGTCTTACGGGCTCGACCACCATAACAACCAAAAGCAGACCCCGCACTGCAACGCCATATGTGGCTTGCACCACCCAGCGCCCCATTCACCGGCACCGGATGGTGATCCAAACCGAAGCTTCCCTTAATGCAAGCAGTTACTTGTCAGGCGCGCACACACAGATATATATATATATATATATATATATACATATATATACATATATATACATATATATACATATAGATGCACGCGCACTTCCTCGGGTGTAGCACGACTGATGCGACAGGCAATTTGCAGCCCAAGAGCATGCCTTGGGGCAGGCCATGGACCGAAGTCGTGCGAGGCTTACGTAGCCTCTGCATTTTTGCAGCGTGACCTGTGCATGACGAACCAGACACACACAAGACTCACCTCATCATAGCTTCCCAGTAGCCCAGAATTGGCTATTGCCCTGCCCGCGCTTGCACGCCAGCTGGAACAGGTTGACATTTTTCCCTCCCTTACTCTGTGGCCGCAACGTCGGCCTCCATCCGTGACAAATAGCGATTGGGAGAATCCTTTTTCTATTGCTATATTGTGTGTTCATTTTCCAGTTTGCCTAGTCACTAGGCCCAGGCCCTTCTGCCTGGACAATCGAGCCAAGGCCTGAACCATCATGATCCCTGATAGGCTCGCTCGAACCCCAATAAACGTGTGGGGTTGCAGCAACTCTGGAGTTGTTTTCGAGCAAATCTTTGCAGCATGACTGAAGCAGCGCCCACTCGAAGCCGCCCCTAACCAAGTACAGCGTGGCATCCACATGAGAATGTTTTGGCCGACGTTGAGCTTATCCTTCGCCTCGGTGATTGCAGCTGTTTCACCCACGGCAACTTGCCTGCCAGCGCAGACCTGCTCGCCGTCTTGCAGGTCGCTAATTTTAAAACTTTGCCACTGGCAGTCGGATTTGGGGAATGTGTTGGTGCAATCAGGCCACTTCCTCAACTGTCCGTCCAACAGGTGGTGCCGGGCTTTCTGATCCGTTGCTTCGGCAGCACGACCCTAGGACTGTGTTGCTCAGGTATAAACCACTCAGCAACTCCGATGTCGCCAAGTTCGCAGACGCGTACACGAAGGACCACCCCGAACAGAGCAATTGAAGAAACCTTGTCAACTACAAAGCTGAGTCGAGCCGCTCAAGCCTGGCAATAGACTCAGTAGACAAAAGGCCGGTAGAGCTGCAGATTCATCAGAAGATGCCAGGCATTTGGAGTCGGCCTGTATGCCAGAGGGTGACTGCGGCCAGCGCGCCATGTCTCACAATACTCGATGGTGTCTGTCCTGTGCAACACAGGATTGACGCGAGTCTCAGTTGACTCAGCTACACAACCGAGCGGCATCACGACACAAACAAGCCCTGTGCCCCTGCCGCGGCAACTGTAGGGGCTTTGTTCTACAAGGAAGAGAGGGACGTGGTGGAAGGTAGAGTTGCTCACGGCTGCACGTGTGGAAGACGCATGTTGCTTTGTTCGAGCCTTCGAGCCATTTTCCGACGTGTATGCATGGAGAAAGCATTTGACAAATTGCAGCTTGATTGCATTGATTGGCTCTCTTCTTGCAGCTCTCAGCATGACACATTCCCGATAGGCGGGTTTGTGCAGAACTCTGTAATTACCTGGGTACGGTTGCTGTGTGTGTTGTTGTTGCTTGGGCAATGGCACACAAGAGATGGGACCTGCCGGTGCTAACATATTCTCATACAAACTTTGTTTGCAACACAGTCTTGTGGGCTGGAGACTTCACATATATCTGCAAAATGGTAAGGCAGATACTTTCGAGGGGTGGCGGGCGCGGGGGAATTGCAATTCCCCCGCGTCTGTCTGCTGGGCCGGGGAATGGCGACATCAGCGTCTGGGGCATGCACAGAAAAGGGGACTGCGAGGGGCGGGGGATTGCAATACTGGAGGGCTGGAGGTTTGTTCTGCATTTAAGAACTTTTGTAAAACCTGAACGCTGCAAGGCTAAGACATTTCAGTCTGGCCGGCCTCTGATTTTGTTGTTTGCAGCGATTTCTTATTGACTGCATTCACCGTACACTACTATAGCACAAGTAACCAATCGGCAGCATGATGACTGAAGGCACAAGTCATCGCAATCTTGATTACGTGTAAGCAGCAGCGATTTCAGCTCGCAAGACAGCTTGCGAGCTGAAATCGCTGCTGCTTACACGTAATCAAGATTGCGATGACTTGTGCCTTCAGTCATCATGCTGCTGATTGGTTACTTGTGAGCATGCTGTCTTGCGAGCTGAAATCACTGCTGCCTACACGTAATCAATCACTGATCGCGCCTTCTGAACTGAAAGATTGGGTCTGTCATTAATTCGGAAAATGCTGCTGTGGTCATAAATTAGAATTAGTACATTTGCGTGGCTGGCTGATACTGTCGGCATTTTGCTGGAATAAGCTGGCATGCAGTGAGAGTGAATACTTGGATCTTGCTGGACTGCTCAATAGCCGAAGGGGGCTGCCTGGTCACGAAATGTGACATTGACTGTCGAAAACCGACATCTCTAATTCACTACACTGTAAAACCTACTGCCCTGCATCGCGAACTCAGCCAAGCAGGAGGCAAAGTTATAGCACATGAGATACATGTATCATTCTGTTTACCTGTATCAATTCTACTAGTATAGGAAGCCAAATGTGAGAAGACTGCCCTGATGGTGTTTGGGATGCTAGGAGTTCGACCGAGATGTGATACGAGCACGCTGCATTTCATGGAGATACGCAAGACAACTGTCATAGCCTTGGGCGGATATGTACGGTGGCTCAAGGTACGGCAAACTCAAGCATGAGGCCATCAAGCCGGCGCCTTGTGAACCTCGCCTTAGCAAGGGAAAGCTTGAGTTCTCCAGCTGTTCCGTGCAGGATAAAGAGGCAGGCAAAGGCTGTTGCCGAGCTGGAGACGCCTTTTGACTCTTGGTCCTTGAAGTGATCTTCGATGTATTCGGTGCTGAATGAGACACGCAAGATCTAGCAAAGTCTTGATCACGACCCGATGGGGACTCGGGGCTCGTGTAAATGCCAGCTACTGACCTCTTCGGTGCGTTGCACCATGTTGCACCAATCAACGTCACCGTCCGTGACCGGTCTGTGTGGCCACCCATCTCCGACCGAAGCGTTTATGGCGACTGTGCCGAGGACTCCTAACCTCCTGAAGTGAGTGCCTCCAACGGTCAGCCTTCAACGACGACAACATGGCTCGGGGCCACACACCCTTGGCTGTCAAGATCTGTTACGAAGAGCTGCGGATTGGAGCTCGATCTTGTTTTACCTCGCCGGCCGCTGGCGAGGTGGGTTCGTGAAAACAAGTTCGATCCAACACGAGCTGCAAAAAGAAGAGTTTCGACAGCAGCGACACACGGGGTCATGCGCATTCGAATTTGGCCCAGTCAGAGCTTCAAAGAGAGTGTCATAGAACAAAAAAACAACTACTTACAATCCGAGCTTCGAACATGAGCACCCGGGACAGACAGAGAGGGTTACGAAGCCTACAAAGACGAGATTTGCACAATAAGAGCTTCGAGCATGAGCTTCAGGGGCAAATCAGACGTCAGAGAGCGCGCGAAAAGAGAGAGGCGCCTTTCTGAGTACTTCAACGGACCACTAGGTTCATGTTCACATATGTCCTCGAATTCCGAGATTGGGATGACGAGATCCAATGCAAGGAGCTTTAAAACGGAGCATCTTCCGGAAAATAAACGTCAACAAGTTATGTGCAGTCGAATTTTTGAGTAGTGTCAAAACCAGCTTCGGAGCTTCAGCACAGCAGAAAGCTTCAGGCAAGTCCCACCGCATGAAAAAGAGAGCACCCGCGTTGACCTGTGCCTGAGTCCACCACTTGTGGCGGCTCAGTCGGTTCGTCAGCTAGCTGTTTGTAATTCCACAAGGAACGCAACCTGCGAGAGGCCAGGGCTTACGTTGTTGCATTTTGCAGAGGCTTGCTTGCTTGGTTTGCTTACTTGTAGGTGATTGTAGTGCAAGCGAGTCACGGCACTGAGCAGCAGAAATCCAATGTGCAAAAGAGTCTACTGGCCCATTCAATCGTGTTCACCTGGATTTCGTGTTTGTTCGACGATGAAGCCTTGCAAGATATAGTCATACATGGCATATGTATAAATATATACATGCATATATACATATGTATACATATAGTGATATCGGGGCGCATGCACGAGTCTCGTGAGTTTGTGAGGCCACATCAAACAAAAGATGGGGGTGCCCCAACAGCGTCAGGAACGCAGATTGAGCACGTCGTCCTGTGGGTCAAACTGTGGCTGTGCGGCCGAGCCCAGGTACTGCATGAGCTAGCAATCGATGCCCAGACATACAAGTTTCGACAGTGCTAGCCTCATGATTGCTCCCTTCGTTCATGTTCACCGGTTCGTGAGACGTGAGAAGTCATGGATTGGCTTCAGGAAAATCATGGCCCGCTCTTTTGAGAATTTGAATGGGAACCAAGACAAGCCGGAGCCCTAGTGAGCCCCCAGCCTTGTGCTGCAGCGGTTTTGTTTTGGTGTGCTCGTCCTGGCATGGCCAGGTGGCGTCGAATTTTAAAAACTTTGATCCTGCACAGGGCTCAAGAGCGGAGTCGTTATGGCAGTGCTTCAAGACACGAGAGTGATTGCTGCATATCTAAGGCTAGAGTATTTGGTCAAGAACGGCAGCGAAAGCATCGCCGATGAATTGTGGGAAGCTTTGACCTTCTTGCGCAAGAAGTTAAGGATGCCGCAGCTTCAGACAGGCCTATAGGCCATCCGTACCCGAACAGCTTCACAAGCACCGAGAAACAGGTCGAAGCAGTTGGTTTTTGCCCCCACAGCCATTTGAGGCGCGGGGAACAGTTGACCTTCCGCCGACTTGCCAACTTCCAGTGCAAGGACGAAGGCCAAGATCGAGGCCGGGCAGAGCCGTCGCAGTTTTCAACGTTTGCGGAGCCGCCCCGTCAGGCAGCGGCGTACGAGAGAAGGCCTTGCCTCGTTCCTTGCTTCACCTGTACGAAGATGGCTGTGATGTTGCGGATCCTTTGGCCAATAGGCTGAAGCACTCGTCAAGCTTCTGAATGACAAGGCAACCGATTTGCAGCATGCTTCTGTCGACCAGGAACCTGCTTCTTCTCACTGCATGTGGATTTAGGACTTTCTGAAGCTCGAGCGCGAGCAGGCATGACAGACGTCGCGGTGATCTAGGAGCGCTAAGAAGTTATGGATCCTGCTGCAGGCGAAGCTGCACCACACCAAATTGACGGGCGGTGGACCGACTGCTATTGTCGGCGGCCAGCCACCAAGCCACAAGACTAGGAGGTAGTCCATCTACACACAGTTGTTGACTTCCGGACAGGGCGCGGCAGCCAATCGACGACTGCAACTTCATCTGTCAGTTCAGTCCTGGGTGATGCCCTGAACGAGCTTCAGACTTAATTTGTTAATCTGTTTGTCTGGGGCCTTCGAGCTGCAGCTGGCAGTGCCAATGCTATGGAAGCCATCGAGGCTCAGACCAGGAAGTGATTCCCGCACATTGTCTTCTTCCCAAGCTGCGGAGCTGGAACGGCGCTTCAACAGGCTCGAGGCAAAATAGTTGTACTTCTGTATCTTCTGTTTGTGTGTTGCATGCGACTCCAGATCATGAAGCCATCGCTTTCCCC
The DNA here is from genome assembly GCA_003297005.1 of Symbiodinium sp. clade A Y106. Lineage (NCBI taxonomy): Eukaryota > Dinophyceae > Suessiales > Symbiodiniaceae > Symbiodinium > Symbiodinium sp. clade A. The sequence continues at coordinate 34,263 of BGNK01001750.1, read as the reverse complement.
ACAGAGTTGGTCTCATTTCCCGGATTTTCCCGGCGCGCACGCTGGAGAATGGATTGCCGAGACAGGATTGGAAGCGGGCTCAGGGTCCTCAATCAGGCTCGCTTACGAATCACGCAATGTCAGGCTGCGAGGCTTTCAGTCCACGGCTTTTGATCGCCCATGACCTGCGTGAAGGGCGCACACCCGAGACTTGACGCTTGCTTAACGCATCCAAAGTCTCTGCAGCATTTGGGTTGCTCCCGGGCAAGTTTGGTGCGCACGAGTCTTCTCCAAACTTTTGAGCCAGTTTAGAGCTGTCGAAAGCAACTCTGAAAGGGATACCCACCTTCCGGGCGTAACCAAAGGAATATGCAGAATATTGCAGAAGCTCTTTTTCTTGTTCTCGTTGGATAGTTTTATGGAAGTTGCTCACGCAAGAAGCTGGCGCAGCCTGTGCCAGACTTGCATTCCTGGCGGAAACATATGCCGGAGAATCCAGCGGTGCGGTATGCTTCCTTGGAAAACTATTCATTCCTGCAACATCATACTGGCAGCACCTCAGACCTTCCTCCAGGCAGGACAGGGGCCAGTTGAGATTCACACCCAGTCCGCGAAGATTCATTACACCCCCAGTGAGTACGATGATGACATTGGTGATGGCAGTGGCCGCGAGCGGGCCCATTGGGTCATGTGACTTTGCGGAGCCGACTGGATCCTGCCTCGAGGGGTCATGCCACCTTCGGGCCGGGGGCTTGGGGGCCGTCTTGAATGGTAATATCTTGACAACAGCAGAAATCAGAAAGGGTCGAGCCCAAGCACTTAGACCTAGACTACTTAGACTTATCGAGTTATGAGGATCTCTGCCTTCCTGCTGCACCACCATGTATGCCCAGAACGATGTATGCAGACCCCGAGGGCGGAGCAACAACATGTTTGAAGCTGCGAGACACCGCAGTCTGCAACTTCAACTATCAAGAATTATTTACTTCCGTGTCCACACGAAGACTTTGGACTAACAGCGTAGCTTGCCCCTGCACAGCAAGTCAGTACCCTCCAGTCCCCGTTCGTGCGTGGCGCAGCTACGGAGCATCACGGAGCAGTACACAAGGAAGGCGAGAATGAGAATCGAGGCTGGCGTCACGTCCACTACAGATCTGTCTGGAGAGGCGCTGGTCTGTGGGACGTCTCAGATGAAAGAGGGTCACGGCAACAAGGGCGAGCACCGGCGCTGGACAGGGTTGGGCCCGGGATGGCCCGGGCCGGTGTCAGAAGGAAGACCATGTTAGCAGGATGGATGGCAGCCGTGGACCCCTTCCGCCTTCGAAGTTTCTTCGAAAGCGTCATTGGAGCTCCAGTTGGAGTTCAGGCTCCAAGGTCCCAGCGAAAGCCTTGCACAACGCCATTCAAGTTCAAGCGCATCCCAGCCTCACCATGACCCACGTCCCCTCTCGGCAGAGATGTTATGACACTTCTCAAGGCAGGGTTGGTAAGACATTGCACCAGGACGGTCATACACCGGAACACCCCGACTCCTCGCTGCAACCGGAATCTCCCGACCGCACGCGTTATGCTTCGCATTCACCCTCACATGGTTCGAAGCAGACTTCAGAGATAGCATTCAGGCCCACTTTGCGTGAAGCTCTTTGAGCAAGCGCTGCTGTAATCGGCTATAAATCTCAAGCAAGTCTCGATAGAAGGCCAACCGCACGCACCACATGCTTCCAGGTTGTTTTCACGCAAAGCACGGCCGTTTCTCCAACAGGCTGGAGATGCGCTACAACTGTTGCAAGTACAATAATGCCTGACGGAAGCACCGCTGCTGCTCCTGCTGGTGATGTTGGTGGTCGTGTTGCAGTGGTTGTTGTCGTGATCGTCGTTGTCGCGGTTGTTGTCGTTGTCGTTGCTGTTTTGTTGGTGTTGGTGTTGTTGTTGTCGTTGTTCGCCACATCATTGTGGGTTTTTGGCTTTCTTGTGTCCCAGTCCCGTGCTGCTCCTCCTTCTCCCGCACACACAGCACACACAGCACACACACGCACACACACGCACACACGGAGACACACACACACACACGCACACACACACGCACATATGCTGCCAATGCTCTGGAAGCCTCTAGAGGGCTCTGGGGGATGCGGCGCGCGATTGGGGAACCCCAGAGCGCAGTCGTTTTCGTTGTTGTTGCCGCTGCTGTCGTTGCCATTGAACTGCTCTTGTTCCCCGCACGTGTTTTTCATTGTTGCTATTGTTGTTCCACTGCTGCTGCTGCTTTGCTGTTGAAGGTTGCTTTTGTGTTATTCTTGTTGTGATGCCCAAGCAGCTTGCAAGATAAGTTGCAGGCGGGAGGGTAGTTGAATTCAGCCGGGTGTTTGGAATGTGTGGAAAGTGATCCAGACATGAGGCTGTCTGTGGTCATGATGTGTCCAAGACAGGGTCCTGAGTTTTTTCGAAGCTGTGACAGGTTAAGACGAAGCATCTTAGTCTGCACGTGATGGTGCACACTGACAGCATGCGTCACATCCAGGCTAAAAGAAGAGCAGCTCGCTGAAAGAGTTGCACGTGAGCGCAACTTCAAGACTGAGGACTTGGCGAGTGCAGGTTTCTCACGGCCCAAAAACGGAAGCACGACCTTTGTCAGGGGCATGCTCCACCCCAAGATGCAGCCGAGCGCGCGGAGGCACAATCTGCAATGTAGTATACAAACCGATGACCAGGTGTTTCCATGTTTGCCCTTATACAGAGGAGAACAAGCAGCAGACAGCCAACCAAGGGTCCGAAGATTTTGTAAGCGAGAAGCTGGACGGTAAGGTGCTTGTTAGCAGGTAGCGCATCTCATCCGAGAGTGCGTCGATATCGTATCTTGAGCCTGTAAGGAGGGAAGTCGACATTGTGCCCAAGCCGACTGTATGTTCGGTTGAAGTTGAAGCCAGCACGCTCAGTAGTTGGGATGGTAGAACAGTCTAAGTTAGAACCGAAGTCAGGACAAAGCCGAATGGAAGAGAAAGAGTCCATCCACAAGACAGACAGGAGCAGCAGACTAGACCCGTGATAGTATCTACCACCCCGACGTTTAGAGTCTTCCGGAGGGTGCGCGCCCCGAAGCGCGCGCGGTCTCCAACAGAGCAATCTGGAGAGTGCGTTTAGTCGCGTTTAGAGTCTTCCGGAGGGTGCGCGCCCCGAAGCGTGCGCGGCCTCCAACATGCAGAGCAGTCTGGAGAGGGCGTTTCGTCGCGTTTAGAGTCTTCCGGAGGGTGCGTGCCCCGAAGCGCGTGCGGCCTCCAACAGAGCAGCCTGGAGAGTCTGTGTATAGTCGCGTTTAGAGTCTTCCGGAGGGTGCGCACCCCGAAGCGTGCGCGGCCTCCAACAGAGCAGCCTGGAGAGTGCGTATATAGTCGCGTTTAGAGTCTTCCGGAGGGTGCGCGCCCCGAAGCGGGCGCGGCCTCCAACAGAGCAGTCCGGAGAGTGCGTTTATAGGCGCGTTTAGAGAGTCTTCCGGAGGGTGCGCGCCCCGAAGCGCGCGCGGCCTCCAACAGAGCAGTCCGGGAGAGTGCGTTTAGTCGCGTTTAGAGTCTTCCGGAGTGTGCACGCCCCCAAGCACGGTGACTGATGATGAACAGTGGGAGTGAGTGAGTGAGTGAGTATGTATACGTGGTGGACAATGATGAAGAACAGTGGGAGTGAGTGACGATGAGGAGTGCGTGGTGAATGAGAATGATGAAGAACAGTGGGAGTGAGTGTGATGATGAGGAGTGACTGAGCAAAGAGGAAGGAGGAGGAGGAGGGGGAGGAGGAGGAGGAGGGAGGAGGAGGACGAGGAGAAGGGGAAGGAGAAGGAGAAGGAGGCGGGAGAGCCCCAAAAGCAAGAACCACACACCAAGATGTCGGGGAAAAAGACGAACCTTTGCTACAACACAATGCATGCTGAGATAGTTGCGGAAGCAATCAGATCGAAGGCAAAGCGCCCGAAGCCATGTTGCAATCAGCTCCTTCAAGCTGAGCTCGTGAAGCTAGTGGCTCGCAAGTCCGGACCTTCGTCAGACAGTCGCCGGCACTTGAAGCTGCTAGGGCGGGGACGGGCGGCCACGAGAAGATCGTTATGGTCTGTTCGACCCCAGCTTCGCCCCACAGGACCAGAGCAACTTTGTCGTTTCGGGCACAGACATGTGTAGGCGCGTCTATATTTCCGCGTGTGTTTGCTCACAAGGATTATGACTCCGATTCTGACGCAAGCAGTGCACCTACGATACTCAGAGCTGCAGGCAGAATGTTGTCCCCCGACAAGTGCGCGCCAGGTCCGTCCAGACCCACAAGTGCAAAGGCACAGTGGCCGGGTAGGAACGAAGGTGGAAGTTCCGCCCGAAAGACGTTGCCAGGCCCAGACAGGCGTAGACTTGTTGGACATGGATGCGGATGATGCGAGGCTTGATGGCAGTCCCATTTTTTGTCAGTCACGACGAACCGATCTGATCTTCCCTCGACTTGCTTGCGGAGCTCTTGTGCCCCAGGCAACTGAGCGAGGGGCCGGCACGATCCGCCCCAGCGCAGAATGCCCGCATCCCAGATGCATTTGTACGTCGGCCGCCTGCTTCGAGAACTTGCCAGGACTTCGAGTCTGGGGCCCAAGAGGCTCGAGATGTCGAGGCGAAAACCGGGAAAGCCCACGTTCAATAAAGTTGTGCGGACGGCAGAGTCAAACGACATTTGTTGGTTTCTCGTCGATGCTGCGTGCCATGGATTGCGGGCTTGTCTAACAGATCCGACAACATGCAAGTACAATCAAAGCTGGAGCGCGCGGTTGCTGCATGTTGCTGCTACCACCACTGTCGGCACTGGCAGCCCAAGAGTCCCCTTTGGCAGTTCTTGATAGATGTGCTTGTGCATGGCAGCCCGGAGTTTCAGCTCATCACAATTCCCCCTGTCGGATGCTGTCGGTCTTCCACCACGTCGGCAGAGTGTAGAAAAGGGTCATCCCCTCACTCACGATTCTAGTTGTTGTAATGTCAATCGATTCCCACTCCTTCTTCTGGCCCTCAGGACTGGACAAATTTCTGCACACCGTCGGCTGGGCAGACATATTGAACCTGGGCAAAATCTAACTTTCCGACGGACCTGGATGACAGACTAGAGCTGCTGGATGATGCGGTAAGGCCATTAGGGCCCTCACAGCTCGTGGCTGGACTTGGCCGGATTCGGTTTGTGCATGAGGCAATGAAGGATTCGCGGCGCTGGATTCATGCACAGTGGCATGCAGGTTGAAAACTAAACCTTACATTTGGGAGTTTCTCTGCTTTCTTTCCTTCTCCCCTCTTTCGTCGCATCGACAAAAGATGGCTGACTTCGAGGGCATGCTCATGCAGCTAACGAGGCTTTCGTTAAGAGACTCACCCGAGTGTGTCCATGTGGCTAACGCCTTCCGGCGCTGAGTTTCTGAACAAGCTCCGGCTGCAGAACACAGAGTGGACGTGGCCAGTCTGATGGACCGCTTGGCAGATTTAAGGCAAATCGTCAAGCTGCACACATGGAAACGAATTGTGCAGCAGAACCTTCAGGCAATACAGTACTCTAGAGTTGCTGCTGCTAGACAGTTGCTAGACCCTCTGGATGAAACGGCAGAGAGACAGAGGGAGAGAGAGAGAGAGAGAAAGAGACCCCTAAACCCTAAACCCGTCAGCCGTAGCCATTTTGGCTCAAGCCAAAAGGCCCGAGATTTCCGGATATTATTTCCGAGACCCCCCTCGTCATGGCTAGTGGAGTTCGCAAGTTGGCTGCAAACTTGGCGTATGCCCGTCGTGCTGCAAAGCGCCTGGGTCTGGGAGAGGTTGCCAGCTCTATCTCTCGCGTTCTGCAGTCGGTGGTGGAACAGGAGGCGAAACTGGCTGCTAGCCATGTAGCCACCCAGACTGATACGAGTATGGAGGTGTTTCGGTCTGAGGCATGTGTGGCCACTCAAACTGAGCTGACGTCGGATNGTAGCCACCCAGACTGATACGAGTATGGAGGTGTTTCGGTCTGAGGCATGTGTGGCCACTCAAACTGAGCTGACGTCGGATGCCTCCGCTGCGCCCCCCTTGAATGATATGGCATTGGACTATGAGCTGGAAGCCCGTGAAATCGCGAGCTTCATGGATGAGATGGAGTGCGACTCCGAAGATGGTGATGTCGATGCTGCGGTACCCTTCACAAACTGCAAAATCTGTGGTTGAAGAAGAGGACGCGCATTTGAGCATGACTCCGTTTTCCGACCAATGGCTGCAGTATTACTTGGTATGCTCGAGACCGACTCGGCGCGACTGACGGCCCCAACAGGTTACAGGATATGCGTCGCAGTTCAGCGGGCATCAGCACGGACAGTGAGGAGTGTGATCACAGGCAGAATTGCATCACACTGATGCGCGTCCTCCTGAGTTACCGCCAAGATATGCTTTCCAATAATAGCTAGTGACTTCCTTAGCCGGCTGCCTGTATGGTGCATGACTTCGAGGGGTGTGTGAATTTCAAACGGCATGCTTTTCATTGCTGAGCTCCTTGGTGTGCCAAGTTGCAGCTCCATGGATGGCATGCCAATCGGTTGTGAGTTTCTTTGCATGTTGCATGTTGTTTGTTGTTGAGCTCCTAGGCGTAGGCCAAGCAAGTCGCAGCTCCTTCAATGCAAGCATTGTTTGCAGACCTTGCCTGGCTTTGTCCGAGTGTGAGCGTCAAAAAAACCCGTCTGTCCTTGTGACTTGTACGTCTTGTGTTTCAGCTGTTGCTTCACTTTGAAACGGCGGGGGAAACCAGCATGTCCGACGGTTGTTCCTGCAGGGAGTGTGCCTTGTGAGGGGCTAAGGATTGTGCTTTTAGTGAGCGCGGGGATGACGCCGGGACGCGGGCTAAATAAAGTACAGGGAGGGGTGGGTCATTACCAGGCACACACCACCAGCCAAACCTAACTAACGTGGGGGGAAAGTCTCCTATACCCCTGACGACCCCAAAAGCCTCTTCCAACGCCGAGTCGGGGAAGCGGGCGCCTGGGCCCGGGTCCACTTGCGTGGACTCTTCCCCGGTGAGGTGAAGAGAGAGAGAGTTTCTCAACTCAAGGGAAAACGAGTGTCGGAGCGTAGCCTAGTCTGACGTATGTAATGCCATGCAACCCTTCAACAGACGGTCGTTCCCTACGGGGGTTTGCCCTCAAGCCTGGTGAAAGAAAGAGTTTCTCACAAGCATGACCCAATTCAAGTTGTCTCATGCTGTGGGTTACAATCCATTTGCACTTATCTTGACCCGTACCGCGTGTGACATACCTGCGCCCGACCCGAACTATTCCTGGCCCGGACATGTTCTTGGGTAGGTGCGGCATGCGTAGCTCATCCAACTGACTGATGGATTGATCGCCAGAGGTTCCTTGCCTTCTGTACAGGGAGTTACCGGTTCTTGGTCTTGGGATCGCCATGTCGGTTTTTGAGATTCTGGCATCGGGTGCTGGCGTTTACTCCGTGACAAGGTTGCAAAACGAAGACGGGGCATTTGGCACAGTCAGAATACTTGCTGTAGCCTGGTGGGAGGGGACTCCAAATGCACTGGGCTGCGCGTCTCCTCGCGCCAGTACAGGATCTCACCAGTTCCACGTCAACACCTTCTACATCACCGTTGGATCCAAGCCACTTGGCTCAGACCTTGAGACCATGTTAGCCCCACGACGGCCGCGGTGAAGCTGTCCACTCCGCGCTAGTTTGATTGCTGAGCATTGCAACAGACCTGTCTCTCCAGCAACTCGTCGAGCCCGCTCGGGCGATTCTAGCCGGACTCGAACACGCTTCGCACATCCATCCCGACGACTCCTGATTGGTCCTGCAAGCAGCCATGGATCCAGTAGGAAAGCCAATCCGGCTCCTGAACTCGTGCGCTCTCTGATTTGCTCTGGAGGGGGGTGGCCATGGTTGTAAGATACGTGCGATCGTCCACGAAGCCGAGGTTTTCATCCACAAAGAGGTGCCGAACAAGATCCTTTTGAAGGCATGGAGTTCAAGTCAGCTGTAGCCAGCCAGGGACCTACTACTTCTGTGCACGAGTGAACGAATGTCCCTGCCTTGGGTGTCCACGCTATCAACTGCTACGAACGATTGCCAGTGGCACGAACTGTTCTTCTAATGGTGGCAGACTGCAGATACACCTGCTGAGGCTTTGGACAAAGTGACAAGGACGCTACACCAGGCCAACGTCCAGCGTGGCCATGCCGCACATAGTGAAGCATGAGGTGCCAGATGCCATCGGAAGATGTGCTAAATCTCAGCTGACATGCTTGAAAGTGTTTCTTTTTATTGTAGCATTCAATGTACTTGCGCAACGAGCAGTGTGACGAAGTAGTCATTTTGACGGAAGGAATTCTGACAAGTGATGCTAAGGGACCCGTGCTCGGAAATGCTACTGCAAGAAGACCCCCAAAGTGCATTCAAGCCGCATTTCCAGAGCACCGGACCCATCAGGCCCCGAACCCTGAACCCGCTTTCTTTTCTTCTGGAATCCCTCTGTCTCTCGGCCTCGATGCCATTTCAAAGGCGATGGTCAACCCGTCGTCTGCTTTGTCTGAAAATGTGTGTATTTTGTTACATCATGTAGTAAGTAAGTTTCAACGGCGAGGCAAGCTAACTAACGACAGCCCCAATGCAAAGAGTATAATTAACAGGAGTCAAACCTATCTCCCTGCTTCGCACACAGCCATGCAGGAGGCAAAAAAACGACAGCCCCACCCATCTGAGGGGCACGCAACTTGTGGAAGATAGCTGCCTGCAATTGCTTGTAAAGCTCATGCAAGGATGGGGTACGCAAATGGAGACTCCAGCGTGCCCATATTCAAAGGTGAACCTGCAGGACTAGGTTTGTTTTGCTTCATGTTCGAGCCTGATGGCAGCTGCCTGGGTGCCGTATGGTCCGCCATCATCCGAGACCGCCATATCCGCAAACGCACAAATGCTTCGACATTTTAGGCACCAGCTGTCAACGTTCTCCCAGCGCGACGTTCTGTCACAAAGCATGGTGAGAACTGCACCAGTCAGGACAAGCACCTCTGTCCGGGACCTTTCTGGATGGCAGCTTGGTTGAGGGAGGTGAGGAAATAGCATGTGATCTGGGAGTGCCTGGATCGAGCCGAAAAAAATCGCAGTGCACTGCTCTGCCAGTCATTTCAAAAACTTAACACCCTGATCCTGAACCCAACGTGGTTCTGAACTTTTTTCTGGGAATCTCGAGTTGGTGTCATCTGTGGCCTTACCTTCTGTTGATGTTGCTTTCTAAGAAAACTGACTCGAGTGCACCCACCAAACTTGTCGACGCGAACCAAGAAACCTCGTCTGGCTTGTCCGAGATGCGAGAGCGTAACACCTTGAAAATGTTGGCATATGCCTGTTCCACCTTGAAGCTCGACAGCATCAACACCAGAGCATCCCACAGTCTGGATCTATACGACTATGTCAGATTATGTTCTGCCTACCGCATGCCGTCCTTGAGGATGACATGCATCGTCGGCAATTGACCGAGTCTTAAGGGCATCATCGTGATTCTATTGCCAGAACTGAGATGGGATGGACTTGCCGCCATAGCATGTTTCTGCGCGGCATCTAAGGCATGGGGGTTGCTGTGGACATGTTGAGTTTCGACGAGGCATGTTCGAAGCCAATGCACCTGCACACTGTCACACGCAATCGCGAGCGGCCGGACTCTTCTTGCAGCCGTACTGAAAGTGCTGCATGCAGGACATGACTGGCAAGAATGTGAAAGAGCAGAAGCCTTCAGATCCCTTGGCAAGCCTTGCTGCTTTGCTGCATCCAACAAACGGCCGAAGTCGCTTCAACTTGCACGTATACGGCATCTCAGGATGTGTTGCAATGCGGCCAACAACCACGCTGATCGAAATCACTCGGCGCAGACGGATGCGAACAAGACAGATTCTGTTCGTTGAGTGCTTGGGTCAGTTTGTAGGAAAAGGTCGGACGACCTGATAGCCATAATTTGTTGAGGATGGGAGTCAACATGGGAGTTAGGCCGCTCCGACCGTGTAGCCAGGCAGGTCTCTTATTCGGTGCTGTATCCATTGTCGAGCTGGAAGGTGTGTCAGCAGATGAGTGGGAAGTCGAGCCGTCAAGAATCAACGTCAGCTGTCTCCCAGATTGGCAAGGGGCATCATGGAGCAGCCACAGGGTTCGGCTCAATTGCCCAGAGTGGCATCAGAGTCCTCCGTGCAGCCTCGACACCGACGTGGATTCCGAAACCTGCCACCACTTTTGATCCGAGAACAGTCGGTTGTCATGAATACATGTCTGCGAGTGTGCCGAAGCTCGCTAGGTTGCCCGAAAATGCCAAGGCCGCCACCGCCTTGAAATCATGGCGGACAAGACGCTGAGTCGCAAAGTGCAACCAACGCATTATTGGGGATGCAGAGGGCACTCATGTGCCATACAACGGTTATGGGCCGTTATGGATTTGGGTTTCAGCGTAAATCCGTTGAAAGTTTTTCACGGCCACGAATGAACATGAGAAAGTATCAGCATGATGAAAGTTGCTGCCTGTAAGGCCATCGACATAGCTAGGCCGCTACACTTCCTTGTGCTCCACGGTCCTACCATCGACAGTGGTTATCCATCGCAAGCAATGAACAGGTACCAGGTGCCTGTGACGAGTACAACTTCAGATATCAGCATGGTAAGGATGTTGGTTGTTTAGTTCTCAGAAACGACAGGACGAGGAGCATGACATTTGTGGAGCTGCAAGCCGGCCAACAGTTCTTGTTAACTGGAGTTTTCACTAGCACCCTTGCGGTCCACACGAGTGTTTCAGTCAGGACCAAGCAGGTGAGTGGAGAACTTTCCGGCAATGCTGCTGCATCAAGTTCCGCAAGGTCTTCGACAGCGCGGTTAATGTATTGAGGGCATTTGCAAGATTTCTATACAGTTGCCACCCGGAGTCAGCAGTCAAATCTGGTGATCGGTCGGTCTTCCAATCGGTAAGTATTCCGTCGATAGCGGCCAGGGGTCTCAAATTAACTTCGTGCATGCTCTTTGTTGCGCTTTCTTCCATCATACAGAATTGCCCTCTTCTGAGATGGTTGGCATGCTCATCACAAGATGAGCATGAAAGTTAGCTGTCCCGCACGAATTGCGAGTGGCTTGAAGGCTCTACTTCGATGAATTCAACTGCGCTCACCTGGCACCTTGGCCGGAATGGGTTGCGAACGGCGGCGCCAAGGTTTCAAAGGGCTCACAAACACAGGGTGCCGGACAGATGTTCAGGCATAGTTTCGAAGATTGAATGATTGGTTCCGCTCAGTAGTAAACAGAGGACTTTCAGTTTGTGTTGTGGATGCAACGCATGACGGCACTGTCGGCATTCGGTGGGACAAAAGCTGACTTCGGAAACTGCGAAGGGAGGTTGGGAAGAAACAGCAGTCGTGGAGCTATGTAGGCGAGGTCTGAGCAGAGCTGGAGTCTACCCACATGTCACTGCTCCTGGCGGGACGTAACTGGCCGCTCAAGGGCCGATCTTATGTGGTGGAGAGAAATTTGTTACTGGCGGACCATCTGGTACAGCGGCATAGAGAGAGAGAGAGTAGCCATTTTGGCTCAAGCCGCGAGTGGTTCAAGGCCGCACCCCCTGGGAAAGAAGAGGGCCTCGAAACTTGTGGGGGAGCGGGGAGAGAGTTTGAGCGGAAGGGGGACTTTCGAGAGCCATCCGAGCTGAACTCAGAGTTTGACATCCTACGCGATATCGAGCCGAGGGTTCTGCCGGCGGACATCGGTGAGATTGGTGATCAACGGCAACCGCTGGCTGGGGGCGTGCGGGGGAGTTTGTCAAGCACTACCTGACGGAGAGAGCGAGCCTACAGGGGGATTTCGCGACCGGTGCGATTCACCCGAAGGAGTCGGGGTCGTAAAGGTCGGCCAGGGCAAGATCGTGACACTTTCTCCAGGACATCGAGAATGGCAAGTTCAACGGTGGACGCTTCCTCCAACCAGGAGACAACACATGGATCCCCTATGAGCGCGCAGGGGACCCAGAAAAGAGCACGGGAGCCCTCCGAATCGGGGGGAGCAGGCAGCCAGCCGCTTACCTTGGCCCTTTGCAGGTGAACCAGCAGCAGATCACGAGTTGTCTGCAACAAGGCCTCGAGGGGCTGGGAGCCAGAGTGGGGAACGTGGAAAGGGCGCTTGACGAACATGTCACGCGTTCCACCGACCTTTTTGACGCCATGACCACCAGACACTGTGCGATGGAGCTGTCGGTTAAAAAGGTGAACTCGTCCTATGATGAAATCAAGAAGAGACTGGATCTGCTTGAAGGGAAGTTCGCCACGGCAGCCTTTTCCGGGACGAGCACCAAAACCACCGAGGGCGGGGGACCCGAGACATCCGCTCGACCAGCCATTGTCATGGGAGGCTGGGACGCAGACCAGAGTGCCAATGAAACCCTCCGGCTGGTGAAAAAGCACGTGGAGGACCTCGCAGTCGACCTCGACATGGACGAGGCCTTCGTGCCAGGTCTCCGTCGTGGGTTTGCGATTGTGCCCGTTACACCCCGCTCCGGGGAACCTGACATAGACTTCCGGCGACGCATCAGGGAGTCGCTCAAGGCTATACGTGCAGCCAAGCTTGTTACGGGGCAACGAGATCAAGGCGGGGAACGCTACTTCTGGGCGGCTATGAGTGAAAGTCCCGAACGACGACGACGAGCACAGTTTGCGGAAAGGCTAAGCGCTTGGTGTTGGAGATGGAGGGGGACAAGGGCATCCTAGACGTCGAGTTCGGGACCGGCAACCTGTGGTGCAACGGTATGCGCTTCGCATCCGCCGTGAGCACCGCACCCCTCGGCGCAACCACCGCAGGTGCTGGATGGATCCACCTGCCGAGCCTCGCACGCCAACTCGGGGTCACGGAGCACTCGCTCAGTGAGAAGTGGGACGAGATCCGGAAACCACTCAACTGAAGCACAACGAGACAGTTTCACCCCGAAGACGAACCAGCCTTGGGGGACATGCATGCAATCACCTGGAACGTTGGGGGACTGGCGCCTGAAGCGATCCTCCTACTCCTCCAGGACCTCCAACGAGAACGAATTCACCCCTTTGACCAGACATTCGTGGTGCTCCTCCAAGAGGTCATCATCGATGTCGGAAAGCACGAGGCTGAAAAGGGCAACGTGCAACTCTTTGCGGCAAAGCAAACAGGCGACTGGCGTGGAACGGGGATCGCGCACACCAACAACCTCGTGCGCAGTAGACCAAAGCTCCTCCCATGCGGGACATGCTGCAGTCTGACAGCTGCCAACACATCTTTCTTGACGATGTCGGGACATCTACCACATCATGCCACCCTTGCCGAGACTGGGAACATCCTTGCCTCCTGGCATGAACAGCTTTCTGCCTGCCCACGTGGGGTGCTTGGATGGGATGCCAACGAGACGTTCACTGCGACCCCCGGGGGAGAATACTTCCTCTCCCATACAGGGAGAGGAGAGATGCGCTTCAATGGATGGCCCAGCTGGACCTCCAGCTTCCACCTCAGAACCTCGCCAAGCCGACTTTCCACCCCTACAACCGAGAACTTCGCGCATGAGGACTTGACTATATATGCCTGCAGGGAATGGCAGCGACCTCAGGTGACGTCCTTGAGCTCAAGGACCTTGCCAGCAGTGATCATGAGCCAGTTCAGACGCAGCTCGAGGCCACAGCCCCCAAGGCAAAAACGCACAGAACCCCGAAGGCATGGGGGATTCGCCACCCACGCACCCAAGACGACATTGAGCGGATCCTGGGCAACCACGTTCCGACCTCCATGGACCCCATCCAGGAGCTCAGAGACATCGCCGTGCATATTACCAAGCCTGGAAGGAGGACGGAAGCCTACAGGGAGAGCCCCAATGTCCGCAAGCTACGAAGAGAGGCGCTCCGACTAGCACCCGGGGGGGACCGCAAACAGCTTTGGAAAGCCATGCAGAAGCAAAGACGAAGCGAACACAAGCGATGGCTCCACAGCAAACTTGACCTCGCGGGGAGTGGCTTCTGGCAAGCAAAGAAAGCGGCAGACTCGGACAAGCACAGCAACTCTTGGGAACTCCAGCTCCTCTCTGAAGATGACTGGCGTGGGGACCTTCGAAAACATTTCCTTGCAATCTTCCACAAGCGGGACGTCAGCGACGTCGACGAGAAGTTCCAGGTGATACTGCGAGACCTCTCACGACGATGCAAACATGCCCCTTGGATCCCCTTTGANCTTGCAATCTTCCACAAGCGGGACGTCAGCGACGTCGACGAGAAGTTCCAGGTGATACTGCGAGACCTCTCACGACGATGCAAACATGCCCCTTGGATCCCCTTTGACTCGGCAGAACTAAAGGCGGTCCGCGCAAAGTGGAAGAACAACAAGGCATGTGGTCCGGATAGAATATCGTACGAAGCCCTGAAAATTCTGGAGTCGACGGACTACTGGCGGGCAAAGATTCTGCACCTCATGAATGACCTGCTCTACGTGGGGGACATACCGGCCGCCATCGAGCGCGGGATTACAGTCCTTCTGGCCAAAAACACTAAACCAAACTCGTGGGGGGACACGCGGCCAATAACGCTCAGCTCGGTGTTGCTGCGTACTTTCTCCCAGCTCATCATCAACCGCGTCTCGCACCACGTACAAGAGCCATCGCGCCTCCAATGGAGCCGCAGACATCGACAAGGAGCTGAACTTGTTTGGGTCCTACGCAAAGTTTGCCGAACCTCCCATGACTGGGGGATACCCATGTACCTGGCCAAGCTTGACATCAGGAAAGCATTTGATTCCGTGTATCAGGAAGCATTAGCAGGCGAGATCGCCAGGGACGTTGGTGAGGCGGGGGACCAGCCTTGGGAGGCTAAGGCGTGGGTCTCGCTGCTGAAGGCCAATCGCATCCGCATCTTCTTCCGCGGGGACACCTTTGAAATTACGCAGAGTAANGACGTTGGTGAGGCGGGGGACCAGCCTTGGGAGGCTAAGGCGTGGGTCTCGCTGCTGAAGGCCAATCGCATCCGCATCTTCTTCCGCGGGGACACCTTTGAAATTACGCAGAGTAATGGGGTGCGACAGGGTTCACCTGACCGTCCCATTGCATTCGGACGGATAGTGGCACGAACTCTGGACCTCTCGTTGCAGGAAGCCCAAGCAGAACGACCCACACAGGGCGAGCCCCCACCGGTGCATGGGGAAAGCTACATGGACGACACATATATCTGGTCCACCAGCCGAGCCCACATGCAGTCCATGTTGTGCCGCCTGTGTACCAACCTACGACCTAAGGGCCTCGAGGTACACCCCGACAAGACAGAGATCATTGCCAACGACAANATCTGGTCCACCAGCCGAGCCCACATGCAGTCCATGTTGTGCCGCCTGTGTACCAACCTACGACCTAAGGGCCTCGAGGTACACCCCGACAAGACAGAGATCATTGCCAACGACAACGAGGGGGCTACCTTCGAGATCGACGGTCAGACGGTCGCATGCAAAGGTCCGGACCATGTCATCCGAACTTTAGGCAGCCCGCTGTGCTTCCGAGGAACACCCGCAACCTTGGTAGCAGAGATGCAAGCCCGAAGCAGACGCGCTTTCAACAAGCACAGGGGGACACTCATGTCCGAGGCGAGAGTCAAGGACAGGCTCCGGATGCACACAATCCTGGTACGCCAGTCAGCCTTATGGTGCTGTGAAACATGGCCATGCCTCGAGTTCATCTTGAAGNGGGGGACACTCATGTCCGAGGCGAGAGTCAAGGACAGGCTCCGGATGCACACAATCCTGGTACGCCAGTCAGCCTTATGGTGCTGTGAAACATGGCCATGCCTCGAGTTCATCTTGAAGTCTGCCAACTCCGTCCAGCTCCTACAAGCACGCACCATGCTCAAACAGCCCCGACCCGCCGGGGAACTCTGGGCAGATTGGCATACCCGCAGCATGCGGGGGACGCGGTCGATGCTCCACCGCTGCAAGATCGAACGCTGGAGTACATACATTCTCCGTATGATTTGGGGCCTTGCTGGGCACGCCTGCAGGGGGGACCCTGTGGCCGCAGACATGATGAGGTGGCGAAACCTACGCTGGTGGCGAGTTGAACAGACCATCCCACGTTCATGGGGAGGCCACCGGCATGGGGGACGTTTCAACCCTCACCTGGACATTGAGCGGCAGATCGCGGCAATCGCTGGTGAAGCATGGCAAGAGCAAACAGCGGACCGCCAAGCATGGNGTTCATGGGGAGGCCACCGGCATGGGGGACGTTTCAACCCTCACCTGGACATTGAGCGGCAGATCGCGGCAATCGCTGGTGAAGCATGGCAAGAGCAAACAGCGGACCGCCAAGCATGGAGGCTTGATGTCCCGTGGAGCAGCGGGAACCAGGCTCAGATCGAAAATCTGATGCCAAACCAAGCACAAGACCCGACGACGACAAACCAGTTGATGCGACGTCCTCGCCTCCGACCGTAACCTGTCTGCCGGTGAACCTCGACACCGTGGTGACGAAGGTGAAGTATAGACAGCGTAGACAGCCGGGGGACAACAACACCCCACAGCCAGAAGTTCGCCGAAAAACAAGTGCCGAGAGAGCGAAGTTCGGGGGACAGGATGCATGCAGACTTGAGACTTTCCGCGCAGATGCCTGCAGTACAATGTGCACAAATACTTCGCCGCCGTTTTGCCTCCGATTGTATTCCTTTTCTTCGACGATTACCACTCTATGTCGTAACCCGGAACCTTGACGTGACCTACTAAAATGCCCTACGACCTGCACTACCACTTCATGCCTGACCCGACCTTCAACATCCCGACCCTGTTGCTGCGAATGGTCGCACTGATGCACGTTTCGTATGTAAAGCACTGAGCACAGACACAGCCGGTCCTGCAAGCAGCGACACAGCACTTCGAACAACTCTAACAGAGCAGAATGCACCAAACAGCAGCACACCTGCTGCTTTGCGGCCTGCTTCTGCAGAGCAACTGCACCCCAACAACCCCTCCAGGTGGGGGAGACGGCAACCAGCCGAACCAGGTTCGGAGTGGTATGAGAGACCCGCCGCAGCCGCAGCACCCCCAACCACTGCAGCCACCAGCACCCACTGCCGACGCCTCCCCAAACACACCGGTGATACAGGCACCGTGGACCCCACCGTATGCAGCTACGCTGGGAGCACAGCATGGATTCCAACCCATGGCGCCGACGTCCTTCTCGTGGCAAGCTACTCACGCAGTAGCCAACGGTGGGTACGTCACAAGCTTCGGGGGATACGCCCTCGCACCAGGAGCGATGGTGCAGACAGACGGGCACGGCAACCCGTACATACACATGCCGTTGCCAGCCCACCAGCTACAACAACTAACCCCACCACAACAGGCTCACCCAACCGGCGGCCAGACTCCCCCACTGCAGCCGCTTTCACGGGGACAGTACAGAGCAAGGCGATGCCCGCTGAAAAGTGCACGATGCCATCAATGCACGAGCCCAACACCAAGCCACTGCCATCCGTCGACCGGCCACCGCCAGAAGCACTACCCACTGCCCCACCACCACCAGAACTGGCGGGCAACCACCCCAACAACCCCTACGAGACACCACCCGCTGACACAGCCACTGGCGCAAGCACCGACCCAACACAAACCGGCCCGACCACCGACCGCCAACACGAACCAAGCACAGGACAACAGGACACCTGCAGCAACCAGGACCCAAACAGCACAAGCCGCAGCCGCAGTGGACCCGCAGCCCCTCAACGCCCCCGCACAGACCGAGCCCGCCCCAACGCAGGGGGGGCAGCACTCCACAAGCACAGACGACAGCACGCACGACGACAGGCCTCGCAAAAGCGAGGGGCACGGCAGCCAGCGAGTGGAGAACAAAGCCATGAATACGTGTACAAGCAACACAACAAGTGGGGGAACCCCCAACAGCGACCTCCACCACAACCCCAAGAAGGCCCCGGCTGGGGACTCCTCTACAAGCCACAGCCTCCACGAACAACAGCAACTCCTGGCACCGCTGCGAACAGCCTGACACCCACCATCGGCGAGAAGGAAGCNCCCCAAGAAGGCCCCGGCTGGGGACTCCTCTACAAGCCACAGCCTCCACGAACAACAGCAACTCCTGGCACCGCTGCGAACAGCCTGACACCCACCATCGGCGAGAAGGAAGCCAACCGGCTACGAGACCGCCTCAAGGAGATGCTAAGTCGACACCTCCATCGGGACGATCCGACCACCAGCCACAGCGGCGGCGACAGCGACACCCCCACCCAAGACAGCACACACCAACCTCATGACGCAAACCCTGCTCCCCATGACCAGCCAACAGACCCCGCCAGCAGCTCCACACACGATCCCACGACAACAGACGTGGCAACCCCAACAGCTACGGCCCCAGACACCCGACCGAGCTGGATCGAAAGCGCAGCTGCCAACCCGACACACCACGACACAACACAGCAACCTCCACCGGGGGAAAGCCCGGACCCCCGCGACTACAGCCAGGAGAACGCCCATCCCCCATGGGAAGACCAGCTCATGCAAGACTGGTACGACACGCAAGCGGGCGACTTTGCAGCTGCATACGACGACCTCCCCCGGAAGTTCCCCTATCGGATGCCAGTGTGGGGACGGTCACACAACTTTCCCATGGCTGCTGGCAGCTCGTCGTAAGCCCACGCCCCAACGGCCCTGATCCGAAGTGGGGGCGACCACGACAGGTCCGTCTTCACGATTGGGCTCCAAGGACGATGGGCGCCCCTCACCGCAACACACTGGTTCTTCATTGTCACAGAGGCGCCCCCGTTGTCCGCCACGGAAGAAGGCGCGATGTTGCTAGGGGTGGGGGACAAGTTGCTTTTCGAGGAAACCGACGGAGTCTGGAACATACGGATCGAGTTCCTCGAGCCGACCACCTCCGAGGAGATCCAACGTCTGCGGACAGCCCNCCCCCCCCGCGCCAACCCACCGCCCCCAAACTCTGAGCGACCGACTCGGGAAAAGAAGCAACGACTCCCCAGCATACCCGAAGAACCAGCACGTCCCACAGCGGCAGACAACGGTGCGAGCAGCTCCCACGAAGCACCGCGCAGCTACTACCCCACGCCTGCCCAGCCACAGTCACAACACCCCAGACGGACCGCATACCACCAACAAGCACCACACCAACACAGGCCGCTTTCGTTGACACAAGACCGCTGCGCGGCAGACAAGCAGGAGCGGCAACACCAAACACACAAGCCACGCAGCCACCACCGACAGCCACGCCACTAGCTGCAGCATTACATGACGGGCGACCCATCGGAAAGCGCCCTCAGCCCAGCTCCCCACCCGATAGCAAGCAGGCCCCACCTAGCGGAGACAAGGACCCGTCATCTCTAATGCAGACACAGCTCTTCAGCCACAACAAGATACCAGCATCCACCCAGCTGGACAGCCCGTCGCCACACACCACGGCCGCAGCCTCAACTGACAACCCCAGCCACAACCCGAGCGGCGGGGAACCACAAGCAGCCCCGCCAAACAAGCAAACACAACAAGAGCCACCGCAACCACAAACAGAGAAGCTGCGATCCTGGCAACGGGTCGAACAACACCTTGTTGCCATCCGCCGTCTGGCAGACAACTATGACGACAGCCAAGGAGCCACTATAGTAGACAGGGCCGCCTCAGCCCTCGCCGACCTATTGGTCGACAGTCAAACCGGGGCTGAGCTCGACGCCATGGACGACATGCTGCTGCCGAGTACTGTCTCAGAGGTCGCAGCCGGCGGGGGACAAAGCAGTAGCCACCCGGGAGCCAGCGGGGCAGCCATCCGAACGGAGGCCTTGAAAGCTGCCCAGGCACTGCGCAACATAGGCCGTGCAAAGCTGACGACAGATACACAGTGCATCACATATGCAACAGTAGCTCCCATGGTAGCGGCTGTAGTGCGATGGCTTGAATCCCTCTTGCCGGGGGACATCACCCTGCACATGCAGCTGCATAGCTGCCATCCATACTATCCCCTCTGCGTGAAGTGCTTAACGCCATCCTGGATGGCTCGGCGCGGGGGAGTATATGGGCACGGCTGGTCGCAGTTGGTGACGCCCTGGAAGTGCTGATCGTCGGGGAGACCTTAGCACATCCCTCCGACGTCCTGGCGCAAAACAGTGGGGGAAACGAAAACCCCCTCATGGCTGCGGGGGAACAGATACCCGCATGGACTCAAGCGGTCGACAGCATCCACGCTATCCTGGGGGAGTTGCCGACCTACCCGACNATACCCGCATGGACTCAAGCGGTCGACAGCATCCACGCTATCCTGGGGGAGTTGCCGACCTACCCGACGTCCTTCCTGCCGACAATCCAGGAGGCAGCCATGAACCTGGTGCGGGGGACGTCAAGATTGATTCCAGCGGAAGAACAAGGTCAACCGGGGACGGAAGCAGGTGAACGCTGGTGGCACGCTGACCGACATCATGGACTGGGGGGGGGACCAACGACGTGTCCATGAACCTCCTTCGCCAAGAACGCGGGGGACCAGACGCCCGAGGAGCCCCGGGCCAGAGGACGACTCAGAAGAGTCGAAAGGTAGCCACCGACGCCGTCGTCTGCTCGCCATGCACATGGCCGAGCAGAAACTGTGAACGGGGGAGAGAAGCAGTGCTCTACTACACGATCCGCCGCAAGAGCATCTGAGAGCCAGTGAAGCGTGAACTCTGAGGAGGACGTGAAACCTTGTGGTTGTTCTTACTTTATAGGTGTGTATTCCATGCATATGTTCCTTTGTACGTGTGTGCTGTATTGACCGAGCCTCCTGCGCCAAAGTTCTCTTGCAAAGCAGATCTGTAGCTGTGCTAGGAACCGAGACCTTTTCAACGGAACGACTCTATGATGCGGGGACCCAACACCGCCCCCGAGTGGTACCCAGCTTGAACCGGTCTGTTTTACCTAGCTATGCTAGGAACCGAGACCTTTTTCAACGCAAAGACTCTGTGATGCGGGGGACCCGACATTGCCCCCGAGTGGTAACTAGCTTAATGAACCGGTCTGTTCTGCCTAGGCTCCTCCTTGTGCCTGTTCCCTGCAAACATAGAGTCATGTAGCACTGGAACTGCAAGGACCTGTTGGCTGCTTAGGGGGACCAGGATNCGGTCTGTTCTGCCTAGGCTCCTCCTTGTGCCTGTTCCCTGCAAACATAGAGTCATGTAGCACTGGAACTGCAAGGACCTGTTGGCTGCTTAGGGGGACCAGGATCTTTGAGTTGTCTTCTTTTTGACTCTCTTAAAACAAAGCCTCAGCCAACATGAGTCACGTTCGACCGTGGAGCGGTCGACTGTCAGGAGTAAACAGCTCAGGTCGGGATCATCTGCACATCATCTTGAATTACATGTTTTGCTTGTGTGCCCGACAGAGCTGATTTATTCCAGTTGCATGTGTCCTTGATAGTTTGAGAAACCCCGACTTTGCAGCACCAGATAGTTATTTTACTTTCATCGGGGGGACTCATACTCACGTCACGCCCTACCGAAAGCCCCATAACAAATGGGGGGCCCATGTGGCCGGGGGGCCTCGCACGCCCTCTATGCCCTGCAGAAGAANTTTCATCGGGGGGACTCATACTCACGTCACGCCCTACCGAAAGCCCCATAACAAATGGGGGGCCCATGTGGCCGGGGGGCCTCGCACGCCCTCTATGCCCTGCAGAAGAAGAGAGAGAGAGAGGGAGAGAGGCAGAGGGAGGGAAATTTTTGCCACAGCCCTGGCGACAGAAAGAGAGATGCAAAGCCGACGGAGCAGGGAAGCGCAGGTTAAGTAAGATCTCGTACGTCACTTTGTAATTTGGTGTTCAAATCAGGCAACCTCACCGATGCAATGGAGAAATATGAATGAGTGGGATTTCTGCTGAAAAGCTCTCCCCGTCACTATTGCTCGACGTCGCAGGAGTAAGTAAATTGATTGCTTCCCCCCCAGTGGTAAGCTAGAAAGACAGGGTATTCAGCCCTGTGCCAGTAGGTCTCTCGTCGCGGCCAGGGAGTTGAGACATGTTGGATCGTTGAGGCCAGGCAGACACACCCACACCTTTCATCAAAATGAGGCGATTGCTTTTCAGGGAAGGACAGAGGAGCTTCTTGTCATGTCAGAGTTTGCTGCCCTGCCACCCTGTTCGACGCATTGCATGTTGCTTTCCAAAGCTTATTTGCTTACTCTTGCGTCTCGACCTTCTGACTTCGTCTCCCACGTTTCCGAACAGCGAGCCCGTGCCACCAAGGAGATCAACGAGATGGCATCGCAGGACAGGGCAAGCAAGATACCTTCAGAATGGGACCAGTCGACTCAAGATGTTCAAGATACGGCAGTTGAGTGGCGAAGATTCCCTCGGATCTAGTGAATCTAGAAGTCCCGCAATGGGCAGTGGACACTCGAAAGCTCAGAATGGGATGGGTATTGGGATGGGTAGATTCGCGAACCATCCTGGTGCAAAAGCTCGTGCAGGAGTCTCTGGAGGCAGCCGTGGACATACTTCACAACATGCAGCGCATCAGGAAGAATGTCAAGGCAAAGAAGATATTCACTGCACCAACATGCCCTTGACATACATGCACGATCACTTTCCAAACAGGCTGTCGTCATGCACTTGGAGGGCGTGTCTGCGCCAGCACAATTCCACAGCTACGCACTTGCAAGTGGCACGTTCCTAGTGGGACTGCGGGCTATCAGCACCCCGGCAGATCATCCTGTCCATAATATTCTGAGCAATGATTCTCGGTAAACTCCAGTAGACACTTGACGACGTCGTTTCTGCGAAACATGCTTCGTGCCAGGTGTGCCAATTATTTTGGCAGCTTGGGGGAGGATTTCAGGACCATCTTGGAACCTGGCCTTGGCTTGCGACTATCGTATTGCTGCTTTGGACGCAGATTTCGTGCTGCCTATTATTTCCCCACCCGCAGCCCGGCACAGAAGTGTTGAGCAACAGTTCACGTTCGGCAGCTGTGGGATGTGCGGAGCGGCCTTTCCCCTGCAAAGGAATGCCTTGGAGAGTTGGTGGGGCAAGCTGTGGCAGCTCAGCTGTCTATCAGCAGCGGCACTCTCGACTCACAGGGCTTGCAGGAGCTCGGCATTCTGAACCAGGTGAGGCCTAGCAAAGCCACGGGCTCAGCAGGGAAGAGTCGACTCCGAAGGTGATGATTATTAAAATTAGTTCGCACGGACGCACAGCATGCCAGCCGCTGCACCCAGGACGAGACATGCCGTGCGGCCACTGAGCTCGGCAAGAGAATTGCTGGATTCCCAGGCTTCTCGGCATGCACGATGCAGGTCCAACTGCAGCGCAACAGCTACCGTATCCGGGTTTCGTGGGCCGAAGCTTCCTGCAAACATCCCTTCCTGTGATCATCATTATCAGCACCCCACCTTTCGGAACCGCAGTCGGTGGTGCCACATGCATGGCTGCGTAGCGGCTATGTGCCGGGAACATCCACTGGAGACGAAGCGAAGAAACAACATCAGCATCAAAGCAAAGTCGCCGCATGTCGCCGCAATCATCACCACTATCTTAATCATCATCGCCACCATCAACATCTCGATCGCCGTCATCATGACATGATCAGCGCCGTCGTCATCATCGTCATCACGAAGCTTTTGTTTGAGAGGCACGAACCTTGACTTGACTCATGCCTGATGGGATGGCGTGCATTCTTGTCGGTTAGGGTAGGCGTGTGACGGCTCAGGTATTGCTTGCCGCCAGACCATGAGTCTTCTGAGCGTGCCGCCTGTACGATACATTTCTGTCGGAGCTAGCAAACTGCCTGACCCGGACCTGTTCGCATAGCTCGCCCACCTGGTCTCACCCAGAGTCACCTTCCGATCGAGTCGGTTTAAGCTAGTCAGTCGTCAATGCAAGATTCGATACGCTAGGCAGCTAGGCTTCGTTACACCGTTCTGCAACCGTGCTCACTGATACATGTTTGATGCAAGTTTTGTCCTGATGTCACCTGTGGTGAGCGGGGCGAGGCACTACAGCAGTCAGAGCTACCCAGCTGCTCTTCCGTGCAAAACAAGGGGCTACATTCGACGGTTCACGTGGCTCAGAACATGCAGATTCTCGAACCGTTCGTGAAGCGGTATGAGATCGGTGCTGTATACGCTTGCTTCGTCTAAAGTTTTGTGGGCATCTTCAGCACCAGACGTCACTGCATTTCTCTTGTCGTGCTCATTCTGCTGAACGGGGCAGATGTGAGTCGGGTGCAAGCTATGCTTTGCCTTGCGGGCTAGGCGGCCCCTCGCGACCTTTGTTGCCCTGGATCCATTGACTCCCAGGCCACGGAAGCAAATTTCAGTCTCGCCTCGCAGCATCAGTTCGCACCCATGGCATGGGCATCAGTGACGTGAAAAAGCGCAGGTGGCACAAGGCACGTTTGGATGCAGCGGTTCGAGACTGTTTGTTTGGTGCATAGACTGGGGCCTTGTCTTGCCAAATAGCTTCGTGAAGTGGCAACCAAGTGTGGGCCTGCAACTCAGCTGACTGTGCAGTTGTTGTAGGTGATCGCATCTGATGGAAACAGGAAGAAGAGGGGGTGTGCTGCTGCACCCAACAGTACCAGAAAAAAATAGGTTGTTCAGCCGCTGCTGGCAGCTGCTGCCGCTGCTGCTACCAGGGCCAGGCAGGGCAAGGCCAGGGCCAACCTTTGCAGGCACACGGCAGATGCACTTCACCATAGCAGCAGTTGACGGAACATTTCCGCTTGCGCCTGCAGCGTGCGACTCGCGAGAACGCTCATAACTCATAGCCAAGTTCTTTTATTCGAATTGTATTTACCTTTAACACCAAACCCCCATAGTGAACATCACGCCGTTTGGAGAATACACTTGTAGATATACCGGCCAGCAACATCATCGGACAACTCAAGGAAGTGGAGGCTCCGCCGAACGAAACGAGTCTTGCGAGATGCTGCGGACGGTCATGATATTAAGATTGCTTATTCCACCCTTACCCGACTGCTCCTCATCCCAGACAAAGCCTTTCACTCGGCTGTGATGCCCGACAGAACATCAGAAGATTTTGTGCGGACGAAGGCCAGAATTATTTTCATATAGCCGTCAAACTTTTCGATTCGAAAGGCTGTATAAAAGATATATTTTTTTCCACAAGCCAAGACAACAGAGACATATACATACATCATCATACATCCATGTTTAGCGTTTAGGGTTCTGCATTCGTGAGAGTCCGGTTATGGTGGCTGGTTTAGCGCTTAGCGATTGATGCACTTTCGTCGTGTTGAGAGTTCAGATTTTATGAGATACAGCCAGGTGGGTTGTGGATGCAACGTTTTGGGTATATAAGTGTTTTGCGTCGGGCATGCGGCACATGCAAAGGGGGGATGTGTTTGTTCGTGCTTCACCTTGCGTGTGCAGTGCCTGCTGTATTCTGCTCTGCGAAAGCATGAATGAAAACATGCCAGATGGTTGCAAGTGGACGGCGGGCTATTCTTGATTAGCTTTTCATCCTGCTAGGGCCTCGGCACCAAAGGCTACCGGTGGTAGCCCCGTGAGCTTCGCGCGCACTGGGGACGATGCGGGATGAATCGGGAAAACTGGCAGTTGGTCACTGGGTGAGAAGCCGCATGATCCGTGGAAGCTTGTGTGGTCCTCTTTCCTAGCAGTGCCCTTTGGGAAGTCCTCTCGTGGCCCGAGCGCCCATCGGGAGAGGACTTCATGGCCGCGTCTAGGATCGAGAGTGCCCTCCGTGGCCGCCCATACTCGTCGAAGCGGTGAAGGTGATTAAGTCCCAGGGCGAGTGGGCCGAGCTTTTCTTTTCAGGGGTAGACCCGCCACCACTCTCTGCTTCCAGGCCTTCAGATTTTCATTCATGTATGCATTGATTGGGTTTTGGGTTTAGGATGCTGCCTTATGCGTCCTTGCTGGTTGATCTGTGGCTTGTTCGGCTGTGGTCGGTGCTTGATTTGTTTTTGCTGGATCATTACATTTCGGTTTTTTGCTCGGTTGATGCTTGTACTACTATTGCAGGGTAGTGTTGTTGTTGCTGTTGCTGTTGNCTTGTTCGGCTGTGGTCGGTGCTTGATTTGTTTTTGCTGGATCATTACATTTCGGTTTTTTGCTCGGTTGATGCTTGTACTACTATTGCAGGGTAGTGTTGTTGTTGCTGTTGCTGTTGTTGTTGTTTGTGGGCTATGTTTCGACTGCGATAGTGGAGAGTGAAAACAGATAACAGAAATACAACCATACATACGAAATAAGTATGAACGTACATATATATNTGTTGCTGTTGCTGTTGTTGTTGTTTGTGGGCTATGTTTCGACTGCGATAGTGGAGAGTGAAAACAGATAACAGAAATACAACCATACATACGAAATAAGTATGAACGTACATATATATATGTATACATATTCACAGAACTAGCTTGTTACATTTGACCGAATAGAATCAAAAACGGTTCAGGACTAAGTAAGGGCCTTTGGTGCAAAACTCGCGATGTTCATTCAGTGCCCTTCGAAATCCGTTTTGAAAACCTGGGGCTGCAGAAACAGTTCGAGGATCAAGGATGCAAAACAAAAGAGCGTATAAAGGTAAAAAGTAAGGGTATTAGGGTTAGAATTAAAGGTTGAAAAATGTTGTAAGCTTTAAGTTCATTATTCCTTTCCGAAAGACTCTGTACCACTGAAACATGTGAAATCTGCTCCTTGGGCCGAGTGTTCCGCCGGGCGAGGCCTCCGGATCCGATGCCGCTGCCTGCAGTGGAAAATAAGCCCCCGAACGGTTTAAGTAAATTGAGCCACCCGCGAGGGGTTTACGTAAATTGAGTTGCTGAGCCCCCGAAGCGGGGTTTAAGTGAATTGAAGCGTGAGCCCCAAACGGAAGGGAAATTCATTTAACTCAACGACTCGGGGGCTTCGCCCCAAATTCACTTAAGAAGCGTGAGCCCCAAACGGAAGGGTTTAAGTAAATTGAGTTGCTGAGCCCCCGAAGCGGGGTTTAAGTAAATTGAGTTGCCGAACCCCCGAAGCGGGGTTTAAGTGAATTGAAGCGTGAGCCCCAAACGGAAGGGATTAAGTAAATTGAGTTGCTGAGCCCCCGAAGCGGGGTTTAAGTGAATTGAAGCGTGAGCCCCAAACGGAAGGGTTTAAGTAAATTGAGTTGCTGAGCCCCCGAACGCCCCAAATTCACTATTGAAGCGTGAGCCCCAAACGGAAGGGTTTAAGTAAATTGAGTTGCTGAGCCCCCGAAGCGGGGTTTAAGTGAATTGAAGCGTGAGCCCCAAACGGAAGGGTTGAAGTAAATTGAGTTCCTGAGCCCTAAAACGGTTTAGGGTTTAGGGTTTATAGAAATTGTATAGGGTTTGGGTCCGGAGTTTTGGGGGGTTTTGCCGGGTTTTGGGGGGTTTTGGGTGGTTTTGCTTTTGCTTTTGCAATTTGATTTTTGGATCTGGGGGAGGGCTGGTTTTTGGCTGGGCTGTGCTGGGCTGGGCGGTTTTTCTTTTTGCTTTGGAATTTGATTTTGGCATCTTGNCTGGGGGAGGGCTGGTTTTTGGCTGGGCTGTGCTGGGCTGGGCGGTTTTTCTTTTTGCTTTGGAATTTGATTTTGGCATCTTGGGGACGGCTGGCGGGTTTTGCTTTTTGCTTCTGCCGGCTGGGCTGGGCTGGGCTGCCGCTGGGCTTGGCTCTCCTCACGCACGTTTTAGGGAAAATTCGAAACGAATGAAAATGCAATACGAAGCGCAACTCACACAGTTTCTATTTATCCTGCTCTTGAGGGTTTAGGGGTTTAGGGTTTAGGGAATTAATAATCAATAATAAATAATAATCAATAGCTAATAATAAATAATAATGATATAATAAATCAAATAATAATAATATAATAAATCGAATAATAATAATACTTGAAATAATAATAATACTTATAATAATAATAATTAATAATAATGATATAATAATAATAATTAATAATAAAATAACAATTAATTAATAAAAAATCACATCAAATTACTTCCTTTCTTATTATTAACGCGCACGCGAAAAGAACCGCGACGCGGCTCCAAAACCCCAACCAACCCCCTGAAGCCCAACAACCCTTCACCCCGAATCAAAACCCGAACCCTAAACCCTAAACCAAAACCCCAAACTAAAACCACAAACCCCAGACCGAAACCCCAATCCAAAACCCCAATTCGAAACCCCAAATCATGACNAATCAAAACCCGAACCCTAAACCCTAAACCAAAACCCCAAACTAAAACCACAAACCCCAGACCGAAACCCCAATCCAAAACCCCAATTCGAAACCCCAAATCATGACCCCAAACCCCAACCGCAATCCAAAAACCCCAAATCATGACCCCAAACCTCTAACCCCAAACCCCGAACCCCAAACCCCAAACCCCAAACCCACCCTAAACCTTAAACCCTAAACACCTTACTAGAACCCCAGACCGAAACCCCAATCCAAAACCCCAATTCGAAACCCCAAAATCATGACCCCAAACCCCAAACCCCAATCCAACCCTAAACCCTAAACCCTGAAGCCCAACAACCCCTTCACCCCGAATCAAAACCCGAACCCTAAACCCTAAACCAAAACCCCAAACTAAAACCACAAACCCCAGACCGAAACCCCAATCCAAAACCCCAATTCGAAACCCCAAATCA